>JBBPBX010012118.1:0-28233 GCA_038048925.1 Garcialebias charrua | reverse complement strand
TTATCACGATAGAGACGATAGAAGGAAAGTAGCACGATAGACACGTTTCTATCGTCCCCACGATATATATCGTCATATCGTACAGCCCTAGATACTATGTAGTAAAAACGTGATACTATGTAGTAAAAACGTGATAATTATGTAGTAAAAGCGTGATACTATGTAGTAAAAGCGTGATACTATGTAGTAAAAACGTGATACTATGTAGTAAAAACGTGATACTATGTAGTAAAACCGTGATACTATGTAGTAAAAACGTGATACTATGTAGTAAAAACGTGATACGCATGTATAGATGTAGCATTCGAGTAGCCGGTATTTTAGGAGGGACGGTTCCTTTAAATTTATAGTAGACCGGCAAAACGCCACATGCCTCATAGCACAATGGGCAATGCGTCTGCTCTCGACTCCAACGACCCAGGTTCGAATCCGACCTGGCTGAACTTAATTTTTTTTTTTTTGGATAAATAAATAAAGGAATTCGTGTCGAACTGGTTAACACCATAGACTTAATATGCCTGTGGTTAACACAAATTCCTTTATTTTATTTATCCAAAAAAAAAAGTGAAATAAGTTCAACCAGGTTGGAATCGAACCTGGGTCGTTGGAGTGGAGAGCAGACACGCTTTCCATTGCGCCATAGAGGCATGTGGCTTTTAGCAGGACTACTATATATTTAAAGGAACCGCCCCTCCTAAAATACTGGTGCACGAACGCTACATTTATACATACTCTTTCCACCTCTCTTAACACAGAACTTGTGTTGTGCGGGAGTTGTGGTCCCGCCTACAACTCCCGCACAACACAAGTTCTGTGTTGCCTGTGGTTAACACAAATTCCTTTTTTATTTTATTTATCCAATAAAATAAAAAAATTAAAATAAGTTCGACCAGGTCGGATTCGAACCTGGGTCGTTGGAGTGGAGAGCAGACGCGTTGTCCATTGTGCTATGAGGCATGTGGCATTTTGCCGGTCTACTATATATTTAAAGGAACCACCCCTCCTAAAATACTGGCTACGCGAATACTACATCTATACATACGTATCACGTTTTCACTACATAGTATCACGTTTTCACTACATAGTATCACGTTTTCACTACATAGTATCACGTTTTCACTACATAGTATCACGTTTTTACTACATAGTATCACGTTTTTACTACATAGTATCACGTTTTTACTACATAATTATCACGTTTTTACTACATAATATCACGTGATTACTACATAAGCTCCAAAAAAAATTTTCATGGTTGAATGCAATACGCTTCCTTAAGCATGCATCAGGGTATCGGTCTGAAAATCCTTAAACCTCCGGAGCTGCTACGTCAAAGTCTGGTCAAAATGTTTCTGGGGTGACTCTAAGCTTTGCGTTTGCTGTATAATACAATTAGTGTGCCACATTTTATTTATTGTGTTGGTGTTTGGGGCACAGCTTGTAAAACTGTAACCAAGTCTATCTTTATTTTACAAAAAAGAGCTGTAAGAATTATCTAAAGAAAACATTATTATCATCCTTCAAGTATTTTGTTTTATCAACTGAAATTACTTAAATTTTATGATTTGGTGGATTACAATATTCTATTACTTATGTACAAGGCTCAGAATCACATACTACCACCACACATTCAAGAGTATTTTATAAAAAGGAACAGTTGTTGTAATTTAAAGGGAATGGATTATTTTTGTAAAACCGAAGTTTAGAACAAGTTTAAGGGGCATGTCTACTTCAACGCAGGGAATGTTTATGGAATAGTTTGGATAATGATATTAAAAAAAGAGAAATCATTGTATTTAAGAAAAAGATCAAGAATATTTTGTTGATAAGATACATTTAAGTTAGTTAATATTTAATGAACTATAATGAATAATTGTGACAATTTATGTGTTTTTGTTGTATAATTTATGATTATTGCTTGGATTGATTGTTTATTGCTTGGATTGATTGTTTGAATCGATTTTGTTAAGAAGGGGCAGAAATGATAAGATTTCATTCTTCTTCTGCTGCCTTTCATTTTATATGCATTTTATTTCTTTGTTTCTGAAATTGTATTTGTGTTTTTTAATTGAAATTAAATGAATAAACGTAAACGTAAGCTGCTGCCACATCAAACTTGAACCTGATGTCTGTAAATGTGACAGAGGTGTAACCACTGAGGTTTGGTGGGGTCAGTTAGCTGTGGTGGCCATCTTGAAAGGGTCCGACAACAAAATATAATCTACTAAAGATGTTCACACGATGATTACATTCTAAGAGTTTTATTGAAATTTGTCAACATGAGGCATTTCACTAACGGTACAGACACACAAGCACATGCACACATCGTCACTCTGCCTTCTCTGGCAACAAAAAGAAAAGCTGAAGAGCTGAAGAGCCGGAGAGAAGAGTCTTCTTGCAGCAGAGAGGAAACAACCGGAGCTGAAAGAGACGAGAAGTCGTGACAGGACGAATACAAAGGAGTGACGCTGCTCGAGAACACCGGCGCCATCCAGAGCGGGCCTTCTGACGGACACGGAGGTGTTCACAGCAACATCTGTCCTGTCACACGTCCAGGTGTGGTCAGCACCTGAGCAAACGACGAGCCGAGGCCAAAACCTCCTCCTCCTCTTCATCACTCTGCAAACTGCCTGTTGCTCCTGCTGCCCTTCCAACAGCTCAACGTGATTATTTCTGAAACGTTCTTTGACAACACCAAGTTTTTATTTTATTTTATTATAAGACCAGATGGAAGCAGAGGACAAATACTGCGAGAAGCAGAAAAAAAGTTTAAAACTCTTAAAAATCAAGACACTGAAGCTGCTAAATGCTTTTAAATCACCTTCATCTGAAGCGGTTTGTAAAAACCTGCTCCATCCTGAAAGAAACTAATCCAAACACTTTCATTCACCGTCTTCGTGGTAATTATTAATAAATGTGTGATTTGGGGTGTGGGTGAGTAAAGTGCAGTTTCAGTGCTGCAGGACGAGCACAGCACAGAAGATTTACTGGAGGTTGCCAGATATTTTTCCAGACTGCTCGCTGCGTGAGGACCTGCTAACGCCCGGCGGCTCGCACAGGTCACCTCAGTGCACACCTGACTTCAGGAAGTGGAACAACTCGGGAGGTGGAACTTAAACACAAAGTTTAAAAGTTAAGAACTGTAAAAACAACCAAACGTTGGATCATTTCTGGATTCATGGTTGTTGTCAACCCACGCAGGATCAGCTCTGAAAACGCTGCTTTGCCACAAACGAGTCAAACGTGCAGAAAAGTGAAGACCTGGCCGCTCGCTCTTTCTTCCCGCTGTGCACGCCGCCGTGAGCGTGGAAACGCTCCGGCCTCATGAAGCACCGCCGGCTGGAATGCAGCGGCTCCACAGAGCTGAGGCAGGACCCAGCCCGGTTTCTGTGTCCTCACAGGACAACACTCCGGTTAGGTTTGTTGTGTCCGTGCACGCTGACGTCGGCGTGCTCGAGTGACGACTCGAGTAACGCGCCCACCATCAGACAGGTTCAGCTTCATCTGTCACATTCCTGAGCCGTCAGAGCGTTCGTCCATCTCCTGAGCTGCAGGGAGGACGTGTGGAGCAGACGCTCGTCACTTCATTCGTTTTCAGACCGTCCAACGATGTGGAGCAAACGTTTTCTTCCACATGCACATCTGAGCAGGGCCGGCCCAAGCCTCGATGGGGCCCTAAGCAAAATTTGGTTTGGGGCCCTCTATTTCTGCTAATGGTGTGGATTACTGCAGTCAAGAGTCAGATGATCAGATCATTCACCCTCCTAACTTAAACTCACTGCAACTCTGACAGCCCTGCTTACATTATCCTATATGTATATATTGTATCATCTAGTGGTATTAAAAGTAAAAAAATTAAATAAAAAAAACTGTATGCAATGTATTTTACAGCAAAAGTGTCATCTGGTTTATTATCTTTAGTTCAAAAGAACTGCAACAGTAATGTTTAAAATAATTTGTGATGCAAGATCAACAACAAGCAACAGATAAAATAACTTCGATGCATAAGAATAAATTGTGCAAAAACAGACAAAATTAATCAAAAATAAAATATCAAGGAAATACTAAATAATATAAATGAACAATTACTTGAAACCAGGTAAAAAAATAAAAAATAAAGTTGAATAATTACTTTATACTAATTTGCAAAAGCTGAACTTAAAATATTAAATAGAATCGTATAGAAATTGTTGCCCCAAAAAAATATATATATATTTAGGGGGCCCCCTAGTGCCCCCGGGGCCCTAAGCCGCCGCTTAGTTTGCATATGCCTTGGGCCGGCCCTGCATCTGAGGATGTTCACGCAGAAAGAAGAGTTCAAGTTTAAAAAGTCATAAAATAAATCGTGATGCTCTAAACTACAACAGCTCACACTAAACAACCAGCTTTAAATCAGAGGAGTCCTTTAAAAAAAAAAACAGATGTTTGTCAGAGACCGAGGTTGTTGCTGCACGTGCACGAGCTGACACAAATCAAACACGGTGGAGGTGCGACTTCTCCCGGACGTTACTCCGGTTTTTCAGCTTTGCTCAACTGGAGCACCAGGAAACAAAAGAAGGACATTTCTGCCTTCATCTCCACCAGGACCACAACAAAACGGTTCAACATCCTGAGAAATCAATCCCAGATCCAGTTGTTAATCCAGTGTTAGCTGAGAGCTGAAGAACAATGGGTTTACCTTCTTCTAACGTCTTTAAATTCAAAGATAAAACTGAACAAAACCAAACTCAGAGCCGTTTTTGCTTCAGGACTAGATTTTCCAAGTTCAAGGGTCAAAGGTGGATTTCTGTCCGTGGGGCCGCTCTGCTGCAGCTCTGCGAGGTCACGCTGAGCTCCTGCAAACGTGTTCTCGTCAAACTCCCTGCAACGCCACGTGCTTTTATGTTTTATGGGTAAAATTAAGTCGGATCATCACTGCAGGCCCAATCCCAAACAGTTCCTGTTGTGCAGCGACAGAGGCATTAGCATTCCTCTGAACAAAAGAGCACATTTTACTGAGCGCATGGGAAATGAGAGGGATTATAGAGCAAACACTGCTCTGCTTCACTTTCTTCAGCCGCGTGCTTTAATTAAAACCCCGAGTTATGAAACGGCCGGACCTGCAGACGACACGGGCTGTTCCGTCACGTTGCAGCTCGAAGCAGTTTCTGACGGAGGAGCTGCTCCTTCCACAAACACCAACCGTTTGTTGGCTCGCAGGTGAACACGAGCAGAGATCTTCTGGGGTCACCGAGGTCACGATGGACCGAGCAGAGACGATCAGACAACAAACAGCACGAGAGAAGAAGAGAAATGACCTTTAACTGTGACAAAGACGAGTGCTTCTGCAACAACCAAGTTGGTGAATCATCTCATCAACAAACGTCCAAATGATTCATCTCCTCGATTTATACGAGTCGAAACAAAGAATTTATTCATAAATAAACTAAAGTGATGATTTATTTATGAGGTCGGAGATAGAGGCACGTGGATCTGCACAGACACACGCATGACTTCAGATCCTCCGACACGTAAAATATTTATGGTCACGTGGACGAGACGTTTGTCCTGGTGCTGACGGAGTGTGAGACGTTTGTCCTGATGCTCCTGACGAGACGAGCTGCACGAAGACGACGTGCACTCTGCTTCAATCCTGGACGCTCAAGATTTGTTTCAGTTCTCGTGAGACTCAACGAGCAACCGATGATTTCCAAAAATGACAAACCTTTAATAAAAGTTTCCTCAACAAAAATAAAGTTCAACTTTAGGTGTTAGTTGTGCATGTTTAAAAAGATGAAAGCTATTCCTTTATAAAAACACCTGCCTCCACCTAGCCTGGTTAAAACCAGACCCTTGTCATTCACTTCGCTTCGGACCTAGTGAAGGACAAGGGTCTGGTTTTAACCAGGCTAGTGTAGTGATACAACCTTGACCTTTGAAACACTTCTCTGATCACTCTCAGTAATGAACTTTTTGGGAGTTATTCCTGAAGGGACAATAATACTTTTATTAGTTTTAATTTGAATCAAACATCATAAATTAAGTCATCCAGAGACTTCTTTTAATTTTGTTAATTCAAATGTCATCAAATGAATAATTTTATTTGTAAGAGCATCAGTACATTTTAATGTCAGATAAATCAAATACTCTGCTTAATTCAAAATGTTGTACATGGAGGATTTCTCCTCTCCTCTCGAACTTGCATGTGAAGATAAAAGGAACACTTTATCTCATTCATTTTAGCTTGAGCTCAGGACAATCTAGACACCCAAAGACTTTTGTTTTTGTCCTATTTAATAATCAAGCTATTATCATTAATAGGTCCCATATGTTATGCTCTGATGACGTTTGTTTATTCATACAACAGTGTTGGTAATGAGTTAAGAAAGTTCTAAATCTGCTGTATCATGAGACTGGCGTCTTAAACTAACTTTCTTATCCTTTCTGACATTTTTAATCTAACTTATGCCTCCTCTCAGTGGCTCCTGGCCTAACAGACCGAATCAGAAAGAGCTACGTCTTTCTAGGTCAAGTTAGCCTTAAAAGAGCTCTGACTTCCTGTTTTCCTTGAAGTCTGCTGGAGTAAGCCTCAAACTATGGTCTTCTCCAAAGAACTGATGATCGTCTAGTCACACGCTAAGGACACGTCATTCAGTTAAAAGATTTATAACATGCCTGTTATAAATCTATTTCAAGCCGTGAAAAGCTTCACTTTATTGACATTCTTTTAAGGAACGTCTTATCTTGAAAACAACACCAGGAGCTGCCGTTACTTTCGGTTCGAGTCAAGGCGCACGTCTGGAGATGCTGAAAACGGTAAACAAACTGGCCAGTTGGACCAACTGGGGACTGACGTCTTCACGAGGTAACAAAGTCGTCAAATGCTTGCCAAGTGTACCAACGTGTAGCCGAGTTCGGCCGGAGAACTGCCATGTTTCTGGTTAAACACAAGATAACTCCCTGACTCTTAACTTCTTTTCCTCCATTTCCTTCCTCCTAAACTTTTATCTTCCTAAGCCAAAAACTAAGTTAATGTACCTGCAGAATTGAAATGAGTAAAATATCATCCTTTACTTGTTCTGTTGTTCCTATGTTTCATCTATGCTGAAGTTAATTATAGGAAAAATGATCGATCCAATCATGTACAAATGTTGATGTAATTTATTGATTCTGTTAAATAAATGGTCCAGTCCTACTGTACCAACATAAGTTTAACGTTTCCTGTGAATTACATCTGGTCAAGGTATAGAATTATTGATATTAAGCTGAAAAAGAGAGAACTCGTTTAATTGATGGTAAGTTTGGGTCAGATAAAATCTACTCAAATCTTTCATCTGGAATATTGTACAAATCAGCAAAACTGACAAGTATTATATCCCTACACTAGCCTCCACCACCATTATTTGATGGTTATTGCTGTTGATAAAACTCAAAGTTATAAAGTGTCTGAGCTCGAGCAAAGAGAGCGACAAGCATCGATCACAAACGTTTAAGTACGACGCTGTCAAACCGCAGCGTCGGTCCACTTCCTGTTTCACTGTCCTGATGCTCTGCAGCTCAGATTTCATTCAACCTTTATTCATTCAGGTTGGTCCCACTGAGCCTCGGGGGCTCATTTACCTGAAGATCGGATTATTCAAACTGGAACTGTGAACAAGAACCATCTGTGGAAAGCACTTGGTGAGTTTTGGTTGGAATCTCCGTGTCGTGCACGTGAGCGAGTCTAAAACTCGTCACCGTTACAAACATGAGAGCCTGCTCATCCTCATCACGGTCGCTCTGACAGGATCAAAATGTGCTCTTCTCTGCAAAGGTCAGTCAAAAAGGAGCGACTTCTTGTGGTTTATAAAAGTCTCTGGCTCCGGTTAATGGATCCATCAGATCAGAGTTTGGACATCCTGTCCCAGGGACGAGGTGGGACAAAGACGGAGGTCAAACAAGCTGTTAACAGCCGAACAAAAGGACGACACAAAGAACATTTCTCTTCAGAGTGCTGACAAGCTAAAGCATTTTTATATGAACTAGAGAAATTAATTTTCCTGTGGCAACGCGGTGAATGTTAAAGCCCCAAGACATGATTTTTTACTATTCATAAAATTGCTCAAAATATGTATTTTATCATTTAGACGTTTGTTTTTGCAAACAACATGATAAATCACTTTAATTTTGCTTTAAAAGTGATTTTGAACTTCAAGCCGTGTTTAATAATGGGAAATCCGATTACACGCGAACGCACCATCTGTGATGTAGTGAGAGGCAGAGCTCTGGGCTTGTCATGGTGCGCGGGTGTGAGCAGCTCCACATGAAGGTAAGTCTGATACAGCATCAGACCTAAATTAGATCCTGTTGTTTCTTGTTCCATCACCCAAACTATTTTCTGCTTCCCAAAATGAAGACAAATAACTCAAATCTTCACATAGATTGATAAATTCATCGGGTTTTAAATTGTCC
Source organism: Garcialebias charrua (assembly GCA_038048925.1). Lineage (NCBI taxonomy): Eukaryota > Metazoa > Chordata > Actinopteri > Cyprinodontiformes > Rivulidae > Garcialebias > Garcialebias charrua. Next base: position 19,803 of record JBBPBX010012118.1, on the reverse strand, counting down.
GCTATTAAAGAGACCAGAGCCCTCTGCCTCACACTACGTCACAGATGGTGCGTTCGTGTAATCGGATTTCCCATGATTAAACACGGCTTGAAGTTCAAAATCACTTTTAAAGCAAAATTAAAGTGATTTATCATTTTGTTTGAGAAAACGAACATATTTAAATGATAAAATATATATATTTTGAGCAATTTTATGAATAGTAAAAAAAATCATGTCAGTGAACCTTTAATGCAGAAGAACTTGATGAAATTAGCTAAAAACAGCTGAAATGGAAGAAAAGCCTCAACTAGCAGAAGAAAGCAGAAAGAACACATTTTGCTGCAATAGGTTTAAATTAGAAGAAAATTTAGGAAAGTAGCTAAAAAATATAAAATTAGCAAAAGAAAATGGCTGAAAAGTAGCTAAAAGGCAGAAAGAACCTTAAACTAACAGAAGGAAGCAGAAATAACTGAAATGAGCTAAAAATTTGGAATTAACTGTAAAAGCTAAAGTTAGCATGAAGAAGCTAAATAGTAGCTAAAATAACTGAAACTTGGGAGAAATAAGCTGAAAGGACCATAACAAGCTAAAATTAGCAGAAAGAAGATGAAAGGAGCACAAAACGGATTAAATTAGCTGAAAGTATCTGAAACAGTTTTCATTTGCAGCAGGAAGCTGAAAGAAGCTAAAGCAGAACAAAATGTGAAAGGAGCAGTAAACAGTTGTAAACACATCTAAAAGATCTGAAGGATGGAAAATGAGTTCAATTCATTTTCTATGAGAAAAATGTCAGAAAAGGCTAAATATTTCAAACAGCTAAAGTTGCACCAAAACCAAAAGTCACAGCAGGATTGTCCTGAAAGAGCCGAACGTTTTGATTCATGATTTGCTGAAACAGTTTGAAAACTGCTGGGACGAGAGTCGAGCTGAAAACCGTACGGAATAAAAATGGATGACAACAGTGAGAATGTTTCGCGAACATTCAGACAAAAAAAATTAAAAACATTTTGGTCAGTAAAACAACTCGAAGATAAACGAGTGAAAATACAACAAGCTAAAACAATAAGACTGAAAGATTACTTTGTCTGTAAAGTCCTTTACATGTCAGGATGTTATGATGTCACCTAAATAAGAAATGGAAGAGGCAGAACAGAAGAGTTTCAATAAACGTAGAGAAGAAGGAGAGAAAGAAATGACGCTCGAATCTGCAGGAATCAAACGTGAACGTAATTATAATCTTAAGGGGAAAGATGTTTTTGTTAAACCGCAATTTAGAACCAGTTTGAAGGGAAGATCTAATTCAAGGTGTTAAGACTGTGGAACGATTTGGAGTTAGATGTTAAGGAAGCTAAATCTATCTCGGTATTTAAGAAACTGGTAAAAATCCAATTGCTGAAAAAATATATATGAATGTATTTCATGAAAAGTGTTAGATATTTTAAATATCGCTTGAGTTATTTATTTGTTTTGAATATTTTTTGAATGTTTGTTTGAATGGTTTATTAGATAAATAAGGAGCAGATTTTATAAGATTCTATCTTCATCTGCTGCCCTTTCATTTTATATTTACAATGCTTTGTAATTACAGATATGTTTTATTTTTTTGTTATGAAATAAATAAAGACTTCAAAAACACACACAAAAAAAAAAAACAACAACGTCCAAACTCTTCTCAAAGCTCCGAGCATGAAGAACACTGTGACCTGCCTGACGTGTGTGTGTGTGTGTGTGTGTATGTATGTGTATGTGTATGTGTATGTGTATGTGTGTGTGTGTGTTGTGTGTGTGTGTGTGTGTGTGTGTGTGTGTGTGTGTGTGTGTGTGTGTGTGCGCTGAGTCACCACCTCCATAAACAGCAGCAGGCTCGTCTCATGTCGAGGCGTAAATGACTAACGCTGATCCAGCCATGTGGCACTGTTAGGACCCGCTGCGCCACGCCGCTCGCCGCCAAACACATCGACCCCGAGTGGAGAGCTGGCATCCCCACTGAGGGGGAGGCACGGGGGGAGGGGGGTATAAATAAACCAGTTGATTAAATGTACTGATCCATCGACGACTCGTTACCTGGACCAGTGAAGCTTTAACAAGTGGGTCTGCACTGGAAGTAAACGAAGGACGAGTCCAAGAGACACCACGCTGAAGCTCGAGTCATGTGACCCGCATCAGGTTGTGTCGGCAAACAAATATGGCGCCTGATAATTTTACAGTTTCAGCCCAACTGATGTTTCCTCTGCAGACTTTACTCAACAGAGCCGAGTGTAACAAGGATGGATGAGATCATCAGAGGTACAGCACAGGTTGGACAACTAGGAGATGAAGTTAGAGAGGACACACTGAGATGGTTTGGACATGTCCAGAGGAGGGACAGTGGTTTGGACATGTCCAGAGGAGGGACAGTGGTTTGGACATGTCCAGAGGAGGGACAGTGGTTTGGACATGTCCAGAGGAGGGACAGTGGTTTGGACATGTCCAGAGGAGGGACAGTGGTTTGGACATGTCCAGAGGAGGGACAGTGGTTTGGACATGTCCAGAGGAGGGACAGTGGTTTGGACATGTCCAGAGGAGGGACAGTGGTTTGGACATGTCCAGAGGAGGGACAGTGGTTTGGACATGTCCAGAGGAGGGACAGTGGTTTGGACATGTCCAGAGGAGGGACAGTGGTTTGGACATGTCCAGAGGAGGGACAGTGGTTTGGACATGTCCAGAGGAGGGACAGTGGTTTGGACATGTCCAGAGGAGGGACAGTGGTTTGGACATGTCCAGAGGAGGGACAGTGGTTTGGACATGTCCAGAGGAGGGACAGTGGTTTGGACATGTCCAGAGGAGGGACAGTGGTTTGGACATGTCCAGAGGAGGGACAGTGGTTTGGACATGTCCAGAGGAGGGACAGTGGTTTGGACATGTCCAGAGGAGGGACAGTGGTTTGGACATGTCCAGAGGAGGGACAGTGGTTTGGACATGTCCAGAGGAGGGACAGTGGTTTGGACATGTCCAGAGGAGGGACAGTGGTTTGGACATGTCCAGAGGAGGGACAGTGGTTTGGACATGTCCAGAGGAGGGACAGTGGTTTGGACATGTCCAGAGGAGGGACAGTGGTTTGGACATGTCCAGAGGAGGGACAGTGGTTTGGACATGTCCAGAGGAGGGACAGTGGTTTGGACATGTCCAGAGGAGGGACAGTGGTTTGGACATGTCCAGAGGAGGGACAGTGGTTTGGACATGTCCAGAGGAGGGACAGTGGTTTGGACATGTCCAGAGGAGGGACAGTGGTTTGGACATGTCCAGAGGAGGGACAGTGGTTTGGACATGTCCAGAGGAGGGACAGTGGTTTGGACATGTCCAGAGGAGGGACAGTGGTTTGGACATGTCCAGAGGAGGGACAGTGGTTTGGACATGTCCAGAGGAGGGACAGTGGTTTGGACATGTCCAGAGGAGGGACAGTGGTTTGGACATGTCCAGAGGAGGGACAGTGGTTTGGACATGTCCAGAGGAGGGACAGTGGTTTGGACATGTCCAGAGGAGGGACAGTGGTTTGGACATGTCCAGAGGAGGGACAGTGGTTTGGACATGTCCAGAGGAGGGACAGTGGTTTGGACATGTCCAGAGGAGGGACAGTGGTTTGGACATGTCCAGAGGAGGGACAGTGGTTTGGACATGTCCAGAGGAGGGACAGTGGTTTGGACATGTCCAGAGGAGGGACAGTGGTTTGGACATGTCCAGAGGAGGGACAGTGGTTTGGACATGTCCAGAGGAGGGACAGTGGTTTGGACATGTCCAGAGGAGGGACAGTGGTTTGGACATGTCCAGAGGAGGGACAGTGGTTTGGACATGTCCAGAGGAGGGACAGTGGTTTGGACATGTCCAGAGGAGGGACAGTGGTTTGGACATGTCCAGAGGAGGGACAGTGGTTTGGACATGTCCAGAGGAGGGACAGTGGTTTGGACATGTCCAGAGGAGGGACAGTGGTTTGGACATGTCCAGAGGAGGGACAGTGGTTTGGACATGTCCAGAGGAGGGACAGTGGTTTGGACATGTCCAGAGGAGGGACAGTGGTTTGGACATGTCCAGAGGAGGGACAGTGGTTTGGACATGTCCAGAGGAGGGACAGTGGTTTGGACATGTCCAGAGGAGGGACAGTGGTTTGGACATGTCCAGAGGAGGGACAGTGGTTTGGACATGTCCAGAGGAGGGACAGTGGTTTGGACATGTCCAGAGGAGGGACAGTGGTTTGGACATGTCCAGAGGAGGGACAGTGGTTTGGACATGTCCAGAGGAGGGACAGTGGTTTGGACATGTCCAGAGGAGGGACAGTGGTTTGGACATGTCCAGAGGAGGGACAGTGGTTTGGACATGTCCAGAGGAGGGACAGTGGTTTGGACATGTCCAGAGGAGGGACAGTGGTTTGGACATGTCCAGAGGAGGGACAGTGGTTTGGACATGTCCAGAGGAGGGACAGTGGTTTGGACATGTCCAGAGGAGGGACAGTGGTTTGGACATGTCCAGAGGAGGGACAGTGGTTTGGACATGTCCAGAGGAGGGACAGTGGTTTGGACATGTCCAGAGGAGGGACAGTGGTTTGGACATGTCCAGAGGAGGGACAGTGGTTTGGACATGTCCAGAGGAGGGACAGTGGTTTGGACATGTCCAGAGGAGGGACAGTGGTTTGGACATGTCCAGAGGAGGGACAGTGGTTTGGACATGTCCAGAGGAGGGACAGTGGTTTGGACATGTCCAGAGGAGGGACAGTGGTTTGGACATGTCCAGAGGAGGGACAGTGGTTTGGACATGTCCAGAGGAGGGACAGTGGTTTGGACATGTCCAGAGGAGGGACAGTGGTTTGGACATGTCCAGAGGAGGGACAGTGGTTTGGACATGTCCAGAGGAGGGACAGTGGTTTGGACATGTCCAGAGGAGGGACAGTGGTTTGGACATGTCCAGAGGAGGGACAGTGGTTTGGACATGTCCAGAGGAGGGACAGTGGTTTGGACATGTCCAGAGGAGGGACAGTGGTTTGGACATGTCCAGAGGAGGGACAGTGGTTTGGACATGTCCAGAGGAGGGACAGTGGTTTGGACATGTCCAGAGGAGGGACAGTGGTTTGGACATGTCCAGAGGAGGGACAGTGGTTTGGACATGTCCAGAGGAGGGACAGTGGTTTGGACATGTCCAGAGGAGGGACAGTGGTTTGGACATGTCCAGAGGAGGGACAGTGGTTTGGACACGTCCAGAGGAGGGACAGTGGTTTGGACATGTCCAGAGGAGGGACAGTGACAAGACAAAGAGGAGATATCTGGATGCAGTTAGAGAGGACGTGGTAAATGGTAAAGGACTGATACGTAAAGGTTCTCCTCAGTTCTCCTGCTGCTCAGACGTTTCTTACCAAAGTTAACCAGATTAGAAACAGAAACAGAGACTTGATGAGAGCAGGTCACCTTGACTTTAACCACGCAGAGCCCGGCGCTGCAGGAGCTGTTGCCATGGTGACAGAAAGGAGGAAATGACCTTTGGTGTGTTCGTGTTTCCATATGGGCACCATGCTTCCATGTCTCACATGTCAGCTGGTGCATGAGCACGCTCATCATCATCATTCAACCTTTATTTATCCAGGTCAGTCTCATCGAGTCGCGAGGACTCATTTACAAGAGAGACCTGATTTAGACAGACAGCATAGAAAGACAATAATTCAACAAAAAGCTGTTACAAATCAAATAAAAGAAGTTATAAACACAGTCAAATCAAGATGCCATATAAAACAAGGTAAACACTAAAACAAGAACAGGTTTGCTTTGATGTTTCTATTGACATTATCAAATACCGTAGTTAAAATCCCCTAAAGAAATCAAGGAGGACAACTTCAGGTCCTGTTGCAAGATGTTCCAGGTGCAGGAGCTGAGTAGGAAAAGGCCTTTTTGCCAAGTTCAGTCTGCACTGAAGGGACGCTGCAGGTAATGATGTCCTGACAGCACACGTTGTAACTGCACTGACGACGTGACATGTGGGAGGAGCTATGTAGATAATGATGACCAACTGACCAGTGAATACTGGGTGCAGTGGTGGGTACAGTAGTTATAACCAGTTATGAATCTTAGCGCACCATGATAGACAACATCCAACATCTGCAAGCAGCTGGCATCATTCATGTAAATGATGTCACCATAGTCAATGGTTTTTAGGAAGGTAGTGGTTACAAGGTGTTTTCTGACATTCAGAGTTACACAAGATCCATTTCTGAAAATAAACCCAGTTTTAATTTCAGTTTATCAAGTTTTCAATACATGGTTTAAAAGAGAGATGTGCATCAATTAAAATTCCCAAGTATTTGTAAGAATCTACAAACTCAATAAGAACACATGCATGGATGAGAGGAGGAAGAACATCTAGCAACAACGTTCTGTTGGAACAACATCCCTTTGGTTTTGTCAGCATTTAGCAGCAGTTTGAGGTGGAACAAGTCTGAATGGGTGATGTCAGATGCAGAATGTAGAAGCTGGAAAACCTTGGAAACTGTGTTAGCTCGGCAATAAACAACAGTAGAGATGCAAGAAGGCGTCAGGAATGATCTGACCTACATTATTTATATACTGTAAATTGTAAAAAGAGTGGATCCTAAAACTGAGCCTTGTGGCACACCATTAGTTTGCTAGTCATTAGTCATCATCACGTCTTCAAACACACGTCAGGTCTCACTTGTAAATGAGTCTTTGAGGCTCAATGTGACTTATCTGTTTAGATAAAGGTTGAATGAATGAACGTGACGAACATGGGTCGGTCATGTTACAGGCCCGGATGATGCCTTTATTTTAGATTTTCTGTCTCACACCATCACATGTGCATGTGTCAGTTCATGTGTTTGTGTTTAAATCTATCATTACCGCTTCAAAAGGTATTTTCCTGGAGGTAAACCCACGTTCCACATGGCCTGCTGTCCTCGAGGACTTCACCTCTGACAAACGCACACGGGTTTTTATTCCCAAACGTCCAGAGGGAACTTGTTGTTTTTTTTACATCAGAACTGACCCAGCCAGTTTCCAGTTGTGACTCACACACCAGACAAGCGAACGTCAAAACTAACTCTTCAGAAGTTGAAACAAGAAGGAGACGTTTACCCGACAACATCCTCTGAAACTGAAGATCAGAGCTGGACTTTGTGTTGACGGTAAACCTGAGCCGTCGTGTTCCTCCACCTGTTCATTCAGTTTTTACTGAGACGCCTGCAGGCAGCCCCGCAGCACCAACACAACGCTGCAGAGAAAACACTTCATGTTCAACCAGACCTTTCATATTCCTCTGAAGTAAAAGAACCCGTCCCCTGATTTTACACAAACACTTTTTCTTTCCTTCAGTTAAATCAGTTTGGGCCTCACGTTACTTGGTGTAACAAAGACGTTAAAGGTGTGACATGATGTTGGAACTATGCATAAAGTGGCACAACATATACTCAGCTTTGATTTTTTGTACACAGATGTGTCGAATAATTAATATATAAAAGCATTTTTTAATAAAATAGTTATCTGCAGTGCGTCACAGTTTTCAGGTGGAGAAAGGAGGGGTCAAACGCCGACGCAATGGCAAGAACGCACATTGTAAATAACAAATAGCAGTGAATATAGAAACCGAGGAATTAAGCAATTTAAGTGAAGATTTGAGCGATTTGTCTTCAGTTTGGGAAGCCGAAGTTAGTTTGAGTGTTGAACAAGAAACAGCTGGTTCTAATGTAGGTCTGCATCCGTATTTATTTGAGCCTTACCGTTCAGGGAGCGAGGGGGCTCCGAGGGGGGCCGCTTTGTTTTGTCCATTCTTGACAAAGTTTTTCATCTTTTGGGAAAGTGAAAAGGCTCACTTGTTCACTGGCGATATTAGAACACCCAAATGCGACACAACGTACCGGCATTTTTCAAGTTATACAAAAAAAAAAGGCGATCTTGAACACAATGACACTGCGTTCTAATAGCAGCCTGCAGGATCAACTTCTAGTCCCTACGTCACATGACGTCGCATGCGTAAGTGCCCGGATGTCCCGTGATGAAACACGGCGCCAATTTTAAAATCACTTTTGAAACAAATTTTCATTGATTTATCATTTTGCTTGTAAAAATGAACATAGTTAAATGATACAACGTATATATGTTGTGCCACTTTATGTATAGTTCCAACATCATGTCACATCACCTTTAAAGCGGTTACAGTTAGTTTTATCTGTTCCAGTTGAGGAACGAGCGTCTGCAGCACGTAACGTGTCACCAGTGGGGTCAGGTTGAACATGATGACATCACTCCTGTCCACAGGAGGATGCAACAGCAGCGTTTGGGGATTTGCATATTCACAAAACGCCGTTCCCGTGTGGACGGGGCCTAAAGCAGGCGGAGAAATGTTCTGGCCGCCGCTTCATTCAAACGCAGCGGCGCCCTCCTCTGAACGTGCTGCTCAGTGATGCACGAACACTTTCTGAACTGGACTTTCTGTTCGGGTCCTGCTTGGATTAAAAAAAACTTCACAGTGCTAAGAGCTGCTTCTACGTCCAACTCAATGATCTTTAAGAAAACCCGTCATCACAGAGGCTGTGATGCAAAATGTGCAGAACAAGCAGGTGCACGACTCCGAAGGGCACGAGTCGACTCTGCATCTCTGCAGCCTGGGAGCCGTGACCTGAGGGGATGATGTCACGTTTTGCAGGAAGTGGCCGTGATTTGCCTCTGCTCAGCCGCCGTGCACGGCTTCAGGCCCAGGAGACGATCTGCTGCGTGTCGGAGTGAAGGCGACGATTTCCCTTTCAGATGAGCTCCTATCTGCAAACACGCTCAGCACCGCCTGTTCCACCGACGCAGGGAGGAGGAGGCACATCCGGCACCAAACATGGATGTGCTGGAATCCCCCGCCTCCTCCACCCCACCTGCGACGTGACGAGGCAGCCCATTTTCATTCTCCTCACGTGTGGTTCTTACCACAGGAAAATGAGGAGGAGGAGTCTCCCCATCCTCCATGATCACCGTCATCGATTCACTTCAGCCCGATTTGTTTTGACACACGTGAACGAACGTACGTTCACGCAGACGACCCAGGACGCTTCTGGCTCCACTTCCTGTGTGAAGACAAGTGCAGATGTGCACATGTGATGACAGGATGAGTGTGTTCATCAGAACATCTGCCTCTGCAGCTGGAGGCCACTCGGGCCAGTCGGACCTGAGCAGACGCTGCACACCTTCCCCTCCTCGCTGCTCTGCATCAGTCTGAAGGTCCATCGGAGAACTTTCATCTTCTGCAGCCTCGTGTCCTACACCCACCTCCAACCTCCCTGCAGCTCGAGCCTGAGTGCCCACGAGCCAAGCGGTCTCGCTGCAGACGCCAGCAGTCAGTCTGCTCCTGCCGCTCAGTGAGATCTTCATAATAAAAGCACATCTGGTGAGATCGTCATAATAAAAGCACATCTGGTGAGATCTGAAGCTCCTGGAGCAGCAGCCCGACGAGACGTTCTGTTCCTTCTTGGTGCTTTTTTATTTTTCTGTCCAACAGATGAAACGTTCAGTTGTTTCAAACATCTGCAGACAGAAACATCTGCAGACAGAAACATCTGCAGACAGAAACATCTGCAGACAGAAACCTCCACACGGACACTGAGAGTCAGCGAGGACTAAAAACTGAGGCTCAGAGAAGTCAACAGCAGCTCAGTTCGTGCACACAGGCTTGGTGCAAGATGATGAAAGACGTGCACGGAAAAAGTCCACAAATGTCAACAACGTGCGTCAGTTACACAACATTCATCAGTAAGAAGCTCCTGAACGGACGAAGCTTTCTGAAGCGTGAAGAACGGATTATTTCAGGTTTGGGACAAAACGTCCACGAGCTCCAACATCTGACCATCAACCACTTCCTGTTACTGAAACCAGCTGAAGACGACCGGAAGCTGAAGACGACCGGAAGCTGAAGGCGACCGGAAGCTGAAGGCGACCGGAAGCTGAAGACGACCGGAAGCTGAAGACGACCGGAAGCTGAAGACGACCGGAAGCTGAAGACGACCGGAAGCTGAAGACGACCAGAACGTTCTGAGGTCGAGGCTCAAACATCAGAAGAACGTCTTGGTTTCGATATTAATCGTCATAAAACTTGAGACAAACGTTCCTCGTGAGATCTTTGGTTTCATCACTCAGGAGGTGAAAGCCAAACGGAGCTCATCTTCACACGTCAGGACGTTTCATCACAGTGTCCAGAAAAACTCTTGGTTCTTGGTCTTCATGAAATCTGACAGAAACTGCAAGTTCTTCGTTCCTCCAACCTTAGAGCCATTTGAATGAATGTTCCCAACGTCTGGACATAATATTATGTAAAATATTATATAAAAATATTATGTAAAATATAATGTAAAATATAAAACATTATGTAAAATATAATGAAAAATATAAAATATATAATGAAAAATATAAAACATTATGTAAAACATTATGTAAAATATTATGTAAAATATAAAATATTATGTAAAATCTAATGTAAAATCTAATATATTATGTAAAATATAAAAATATGTAAAATATTATGTAAAATATAAAACATTATGTAAAATATAATGTAAAATATAAAACATTATGTAAAATATAATGAAGTTTAAAATATACTGTAAAATATGAAAATATTACGCAAAATATAATGTAAAATATAAAATAATGTAAAATATAAAATATAATGTAAAAATAAAATAATGTAAAATATAATGTACATAATGTAAAATATTATATAAAATATTATTTAAAAAATATATATATATAATGTAAAATATAATAATGTAAAATATAATGTAAAATATAAAATATTATGTAAAATATTATTTAAAATATTTTAAAAAAATATATAATGTAAAATGTAACAGTGTAACAGTATAAAAACCATACAATGGTGGTCTTCATTTCCCTCTGTTCCTCAAACGTTTCTGAGAGCAACTCTCTGCTTCTGAGTCCACTGAGCTACAAAATGAGAAAAGGCTGAAAACTGAACAGATTGTTCTTTTATGACTGAGACTGTGGGGATAAGTGTTCACTTGCATTACTCACCCCCCAACACACACACACACGCGCACACACACACACACACACACACACACACACACACACACAGTTACCCAGATTTAATGGTGAATCCAGACCGAACGCGTTTTCAACTGCAGGAGCGTCCGGTTTACATGCAAAGTCAATGGGGGACGCGCCTCCAGGTGTCTCTTGGCGTCGGGCGTCACGTCACGTGCGTGTTGAGCGTGCTGGAAAGCGTTTTTCGTGCACGTGAACCCGCGTCAGCCTCCAAACCACGCATTCACCATGCTGAAGATTTTCGCCGTTCAAACTCGTGAACGCGTGTCCGACCAATCAGGAGAGTCGGGTGGAGGAGAAAGGGGGAGTCCGCTATGTGACGCGGAAACGAGGGGACGGGGGTATTGCGCAACTATGTGACGTATTGTTTGTGGGACACAGAAAAAACCCGCGAAGTCATGGACTATGGAAGAGAAACTCATTGTAGCTGTGTGTTCGCGACAAGTCCTTCACGACCAGTCAAGTCTGCTCTACAGGGACAAAAATAAAAAGCTCCTTGCCTGGCGGAGTGCAGAGAGGAACTCGGTATACCGGTAAGCTCCTCCCCCCCCCGCCGCCGCAACGCAGCCGCAATTTCACGTTCTGGTTTGGACACCACTGGGTCCAGTGCATCCACTTGCGTGCGTGTCGAGCTTTTTTGCCGTTGAAAAGGCGTTCGGTCTGGATGTAGCATAAGAGTTGGATCCTGCAGGACGCTCCGCCGTGCTGCTGAGGCGACACGGACGAAACATCAGGACGGAATGATGTTGAACACCTGCACGCCCAACGCAGGTGAAAACACACCTGTTGTTTATGAACCAGTTTCAAGAAAACAGCCCGTTACTCAGACTTCTGAGTATTTAAGGCAAGGAATGGTCTGAGTTCTATAAAAAGTGTCCGCATCAGCAGATTCTGTCATGGTGGGACGTTCAAGAGCTGCAGGAAAATCTACATTTCACCTGTGGTCACAAGCCAACAGGAAGTGACGTCATCTCTGAGACATGTGTAACAAACAAACCAGCTGTTGACGAGGGTTAGGTTTACATTTTGAGGCTGGAGGAGGAGCAACCATCACAACTGGACGTGTTCCGTTTATGAGATGGAGAGAGTTTACACCAGGGGGTGTTCAGGGACCCCTCATATCATGAACCCTCATGGACCCCTCATGACCCTCAGGAACCCCTCATTTCATGACCCCTCATGACCCTCAGGGACCCATCATGACCATCATGGACCCCTCATATCATGAACCCTCATGGACCCCTCATGACCCTCAGGAACCCCTCATATCATGACCCCTCATGGACCCCTCATGACCCTCAGGAACCCCTCATATCATGACCCCTCATGACCCTCAGGGACCCATCATGACCATCATGGACCCCTCATATGATGACCCTCAGGGACCCCTCATATCATGAACCCTCATGGACCCCTCATGACCCTCAGGAACCCCTCATATCATGACCCCTCATGGACCCCTCATGGCCCTCAGGAACCCCTCATATCATGACCCCTCATGACCCTCAGGGACCCATCATGACCATCATGGACCCCTCATATCATGAACCCTCATGGACCCCTCATGACCCTCAGGAACCCCTCATATCATGACCCCTCATGGACCCCTCATGACCCTCAGGAACCCCTCATATCATGACCCCTCATGACCCTCAGGGACCCATCATGACCATCATGGACCCCTCATATGATGACCCTCAGGGACCCCTCATATCATGAACCCTCATGGACCCCTCATGACCCTCAGGAACCCCTCATATCATGACCCCTCATGACCCTCAGGGACCCATCATGACCATCATGGACCCCTCATATGATGACCCTCAGGGACCCCTCATATCATGAACCCTCATGGACCCCTCATGACCCTCAGGAACCCCTCATATCATGACCCCTCATGACCCTCAGGGACCCCTCATGACCATCATGGACACCTCACGACCCTCAGGGACCCCTCGTGACCATCATTGACCCCTCATATCATGACCCCTCATGGCCCCCTCATATCATGACCCCTCATGACCCTCATGACCATCATGGACACCTCACGACCCTCAGGGACCCCTCGTGACCATCATTGACCCCTCATATCATGACCCCTCATGGCCCCCTCATATCATGACCCCTCATGACCCTCATGTTTATTGTCTTCAGTTTGTCTCTGTAATACGTTGGAAGTATTTGTGTGACATAATTACTTAAGACCCGTTCTTTAATAGTGATAATCAATTTGTTATGCGTTTATAAACATGGGGTATTTTTCATTCTAGACAACATTTTTAATTTCAACTTCCAATTTTGAGAAAATTAACAGCATCAAAAACCATTTTAAAACTTTACCTGTTCACTTAATGAACGTAATAAAAATATAGGTCACGTCAGTAAATGATCACAGAAAACTCTCCACATCAAACTGAACAGAGCAGGTGACAGGTTCATCTGTGAACAGGTCGATGCTGGAGGGGGCCGGGGGGGGGGGGGTCCTCCCCCAGAACAGTTTTTAAAGCTGCACTATGTAAGTTTCTGTTGTGCTCAGGACTTAGAAATATTTTCAGCAGGGAAAAGCATTCTGCTCCCTCCTCCTCAGAGCCATATATGGCTCTGAGGAGGAGCCACAGTCCGTAGTCTACTGAACTTGAGTTCAGCTCCGCCTCCTGCTGCATGTCCGCTCGGAGCCGCTTCAATATTCTGTGTTTATATGTTAATAAAACGTTCTAAAAAATAAAATAAAACCATGAAGCACTGGTCCAACAACACAAAAACACCCTGAAATCAGCAGAGCTTCACGCAGCCACGTTGGACATGAGTTTTTTTTCCGCTCGTGACAAATCCATTTCCTCATTCCTGTCAGTGAAGGATGAAGCGATCACTTGACTTTTGGCAAAAAAACAAAATAAAAGTCCAGCTCTGGGATGAAGAAGGGATATTTAATACATTTGTGTCACATACAAAACAGTCCTGCATCGCTTTGCAATCCTTTGAATGAGAACGTGCGCGGCGCTGGGGCTGGGACAGGCGGGGGCGTGGGTTGGGGCGTGACAAACAACTCTGTTTTTATTGGCTGGTCATTGTCCGGGTCACTCTGTGTTTTTAGTGTTTTTATAAATGCTGATAGAGAAGCAAGGGGACTATAGTTTTTTTCAGAGATTACTTTGTCTAACATCAGTCTGTCAGTAGATAGTGACAGAGTGAAGAAATATGTTAAAATATATTGTTTGAAAAGTTACAGACTGCACTACAAAGTTACATAATTAATAAATTAATTAATAAAGTAGATGTGATTTCCTGCATTTTGGTGTATTTGAACTGGTTGTTAAACATCTAAGTGCTTGTACAATAAATAAATTAATTATTTTTTTTAATTGGGCGGACCCCCAAACACCGGCTCACGGACCCCAGGGGGTCCGGGGACCCCAGTTTGAGTACCACTGGTTTAACTCTCTGGAACTCTGTTCAGTTGGAGGAGAACCTGCTGCTCCTCTGATTTAAGGAGGTGGGGGCACGTGGTCAGGACGCGGCCCCAACACCTCCCGCAGGAGGCGGCGTGAACTCGTTTGAAAAGAGCGACAGATGTGACGACTAGAAAACATCTGGAAACACAGAACCTGCTCGTCCCAGACGACACCTGACACCAATCAGCTGATCGTGTGAAACCAGCCCCGCCCCGCCCCCAGGTCCACCAACAACCTGCAGGGATTACAACACAACCCCTCACACACACACACACACAGGTTTGTTTTGCTATCTTTATGGGGCCATTGCAATGACTTCCATTCATTTTTCATTCATTTCTACAGCCTAACCCCTAACCACCAACGGGACTTCTTCTTATGGGGCCCGGGCTTTGGGCCCCATGAGGAGCAGTTGGTCCTCACAATGTAGTATAAATGGGGAAAATGGGCCTTACAAAGTAGCATAAACAAGGACACACGCACACACACATACCACAAACAGTGCATGGAAAATTCAGCCTCTTCATTCAGGATTATGATTTTTTGCATAATCTGGATTAATTTAATCGGTCTTGTTTTAAAGGTGAAACTCTACAAAGAAACTTTTGTTTTGATAAAACAAAAGTTTAATTTGAGCTCTAATCTGAGTTTGAAGATTCTGTCGTCCAGGACATGATAAATCAAAAAGCCTCCCGGATGGGAGTCGAAACGTTTTCTGTTACAAATAAAGTCCAGTTGATCTTGTATTGAACGCCTTTTTGAATCCGAGTTTGGCTGCAGATTATCTTTTTAAACAGATGTTCAGGCCGTGGTTCCCAACGTGTGGGTCGGGGGCCCACAGAGGGCCGGAGGCACCAGGCCGGGGGCCCTGACACGACTTAACGATAAATAATTAAATTAATTAATAAATAAATATGTATTCCACCAACATGAGATGATTCTTATAAAATATAAAAACTGCTGTGAAGTGACTCATTTGTCTTCAACGTGTCAACTCGTGGCTCACGGGCCAGATGTGGCAGGTCTGCTCTTCATCACAGGGCTGAGGAGGAGGAGGAGAACTCAGGTCCAGTTGAGGAGCCAGACCTCCTCCACCTCCTCCTCCACCTCCTCACTGAGCTGCAACCAGAACCCAGGTCCAGTTGAGGAGCCAGACCTCCTCCACCTCCTCACTGAGCTGGACTGGGAGGAACAAAGAAGTGCTCCTCACCTTTTCAAATTAAAGCAAGAAAATGAAAATCGGAGCTTTTCAAATTAAAACAACAATCTTCACCTCCTGAGGAGTTCTGGTTCCGTCCAAACCCAAAGCCCGGGTGAAGCCGGGTGATCATGTTCTACAGGTCGGGTCAGGTTAAACAGGACTTTCTGCTGCAGGTTCGGTTCGGACCGAACCGGACCCTGAACAAAGTTCTGTTCTGGAACTTGTTCCGAACCGAACCAGACCCGGTTCTGTTCGGAGCTCCGGTCCGGTGCGGCAGGTGACTCACCTTGTAAACATTCTCCGTGATGCGGTGCACCTCGTCGGTGCGGGACATGTCGGCTCGTGACGTCAGAACCGGGAGGTCTCCTTTGATCTCGAGGCTCTTTCTGCAGAACCGAACCGAACCGGGCCAGATGCTGCGGGACAGAGACGCGCGCGTCGCTCCGTGGGTTCCCTGCTTTTATAGCAGGCTCCTCGCGGCGCCCACGCGGCTCGTGCAGCTCGGTGCGCGCGCAGAGGCGGGTCCACGGAGAGGGGCTGTGCTGCGTTCAGGGGCGCTGGGAAACAACACAACTGAGGGCGGGACTAAATCAAACATGGCAGAAAGATGGATTTTAATTCAACTTATTTATTTTTATTTTTTGTCGCCATCTATCGATACAAGAGCTTTAAAGCTTTCACGAAGGAGGAATCTAACTAAAAAGCTATTTACATATGAAAATGAATATTTTAAAACAAAACTCGTTCCAGCTTGTAGAAGTAAAATGACTAACTTTGTAAAATGAATCTGACACATCATCCAAACTGAGGAAAATATTTTATTACTATTAAACCTTATTCAACAAGTAGACCTCACTGAGATAGAACATCTATTTTTCAAAAGCGACACACACAGATTTATTATCCTTTAATTACAAAAACACAATAAATTATTTTTACTTCATCAGCAAGTTGTGTATTAAAATGCACAAAATTAAAATATCCTATTTTTCTTCCCATTTAAAATGAAAACCCTCAGAGATCCTGGAATTAACTAAATGTAATTTCTTATTTTTTATATTTTCTGACTCAAGCAGCTCATTTTCTGTCGGTTTAGTCTCCAGAGCAAAACAAAAAAACTCATTCAGCTGGACTAGTGTTAAAAATAAAGATCCTTCCTTTTTACTGAGTCATTGAATGCAGCGTAGCTCTTCAGCTACATTCAACAACCAGCTGAAGTTTGTGACGCGAAGCTTCTGTTGGTGGTTCTGACCCGGTTGTTTCATCTGAGTGGGTTCTGGTTGCTGTGAGTGGGATGGAGCGTCACTTGTTGCATTTCAGAGCCTCTTCTGAATGGAAACCACCAAAATAAAATAAAATAGAATCCTCATCAGGTTTTTATTTATGTCCTGCAGAGAATAAACCAGAACAGACTGGTTTCCAGTCACATCAGATCAAATCCAGACTGGGAGTGAAAATCAGAGGGGCATGTGGTGGTCCCAGATGCAACAAACATTCCCACTGTCCATGAACGCATCGATTGACCCTTCCGTGACCAATCCAACAATCAAAAAAGGCGTTCAATACAGAACAACTGGACTTTATTTGTAACAAACAAGACGTTTCGCTCATCATCCGATAAGCTTTCTCAATTGGAGACTGTGAGAGGGAGAGAGAAGTTATAATCCAACAATCAGTTGTCGCAATGAGCCTGAACGCACCATCATCTGACAGCTGAGAGCCAAAACTAAACATACAGCACTGACTAAAAGCTAAAAGAAGCAGAATGCTAGCTAACAGCCAAAAAGGCTAGCTAAAGCTGTGTGTAGCAAAAGACTAGCTAAAAGAAGCAGAATGCTAGCTAACAGCCAAAAAGGCTAGCTAAAGCTGTGTGTAGCAAAAGACTAGCTAAAAGAAGCAGAATGCTAGCTAACAGCCAAAAAGCTAGCTAACGCTGTGTGTAGCAAAAGACTAGCTAAAAGAAGCCGAATGCTAGCTAACAGCCAAAAGGCTTGCTAAAGCTGTGTGTAGCAAAAGACTAGCTAAAAGAAGCAGAATGCTAGCTAACAGCCAAAAAGCTAGCTAATGCTGTGTGTAGCAAAAGACTAGCTAAAAGAAGCAGAATGCTAGCTAACAGCCAAAAAGCTAGCTAAGGCTGTGTGTAGCAAAAGACAAGCTAAAAGAAGCTGAATGCTAGCTAACAGCCAAAAGGCTAGCTAAAGCTGTGTGTAGCAAAAGACTAGCTAAAAGAAGCAGAATGCTAGCTAACAGCCAGTGGTGGGCAACGCTAATCCAAAAATTAGTTCCGCTATTTCAAAAGCACTAATTAATTTATTTAGGTCCGCTATTTCAAAAGCACTAATGTCTTATGAAAATTAGGGGAAGCTAAATTCTAAACCGCTATTTAAATTCAACAATTGGTAGCCAGCAAGTTATGCAATATTTGCACTACACTGCCAACTAGTGACCAAACTAAGTGCAGAAGGCCACAAACTTCAGGTTCCCACACCACTACACACACGAGAATGGGTCAAGCTTCCAGGACGTGAAGGCTTGTGGCTATAAGCTACATCTGGTGTCACCTAGGTGGGTGGCTAAATAAGGACAAACAAAACAAAAATAAAGTGGTTGGTCCACCCTTACAAGACACACTCCCAGATGTTTTGCTCTACAGGCCATGCAAGGCCCGGGCAGACCAAAAACAATTCATTAAACTCAACTCAAAAAGGACAGCAGGAAACAGTACATATGAAACTATAAAGACAAACTTCAATTAATCTTGACAGTTCCATATACAATTCATTTCATTAGTCATTAATACATTATATAAAAAACAATACCTGACACGTCGTCACACCCACGTGCAGCTGGATGTAGAACACACCTTCAAATCTTGTGTGTGATAACACTGCAACATCCAAACAACACATTAGGAAAGATACCTTGAGTTTTTAAAACCACCAGATCATGATAAAGTGATTTCTTACCACACACCCCAACAGCAGAAGCACAATCAGAGCTCTGACAAACTTTTCTGAAAGGCCACACCTGCTCCTTTATCTGCTTGCCTTTCAATCAGTGATGGAGAGCACCAACAGGTGCCACTGGTTACATCAAGAACATAAAAATACAATAAATTAATTCATTTATTTGCTCATTCTTTTGAGAATTGTGAAAAGTCTCTCCATTCTGTCTCTACTTACATTTGTTCTTCTCTCTGCTGCTTCATCTCTTCTGATGAACTGAAATAAATCATCCTCTCTGTCCTGCTGCCTCTTTCTTCCCCGTCTCCGTTCCTCAGCCCTGGCTCACCCGCTGCTGCGCTTGGACCTGGAGTGTCCTCAGTGATGGAGACAGTTAGGACAGGAGGTGCAGTGGAAGGTCTGTCCTAAAACCTCGTCCATGAGGACAAACCAGGACCAAGTCACAGCAGCAGCTTCCCATTAACTCCTTGACCCGCCTGGATATTTACAGTCCTGAACAGAGGAAACATCACAGTTGGCAAAAAGAGCAACAAACATTTAAAAAAAACTTTACATGTATTAACAGCTGCACGTACAAATTATATTCTTCATTACACATGCACATACTTTGTATTTATTTTTTTAGATTATCCTATATCTTTTTTGCCTGCAGAGGATTTACCTTGTCATGCAGGCCCCATCTTCTCCAAAATGATCCTAATAACAGCAACATAAAATGAATGAAGAGGGGAAACATGGAAAATAATGTCTTAGAAAAACTGTAGTTTCCACCGCACAACACAAGAAGAGCTGTACAGTACTTCATTAAGATCACAGGTTCTGTACAGTATGAAGGTTAATGAAACTGTACTCAGTCAGAAGCATAAGATGAATAAATTGATTCAGTCGTGTACCTCCATAACACAGCTGCAGATTTGTTTTGCACTCGTGAAAAGGTGGCTGTTTTCAATCTGAAGCTTAATAAAAGCTTAATTATTAACTCACAGGTCTAATTAAGAGCTGGTCACTTTCCTCAGCAGGGATAAACACTTCTACTTTGCGTTTTTGTAGCCATATCTACTCATTTGTACAGGTTACGTGAAAATATAAGCGGCCATAATCGTGCATAAATGTTTTCTGAATGAACAAGTGTGGAC
>JBBPBX010012117.1:0-54652 GCA_038048925.1 Garcialebias charrua | reverse complement strand
TACTGAAATTTACAGTTAGTTTATGTTCAAAATAACATGCTTTTGAATCTAAAAGTAAGAGGTTGACTAAAGCCAAATGAACTGAAAACAGCTCGTGTTTTGCAGTAACTGGTTTTGCTATTGGCGTTTCAAAACAAAAACCACTGGACTTCTATTCTGAAGCTGAAGACGTTTCACTTCCCATCCAGGAGTCTTTATTAGTTCAAAAATATCAAAAATGTGTGGAGTGTCACTTTAGCTTATCAGGTATTTACTCAAAAAGAGTAATTCTACTAACCCAAACATATGATTCATGGACAGAGTTAACATTCTCAGCCACAGTAATAAAAACATTTATAACCTTTGATCAAAACTTTAAGATAGGGTGACTGAATCTTCATCAGCATTTTGCTATCGGCGTTCTTCACGATTTCCATTCCCTGATTGAAAACATGAATAATGGCAAGACAAAGCTTTGAAAATGTTCATAATATAAAATAATTCACTCTGTAAACTACTTACCTTCCTATATTGGTATTTGGAGCTAATTCATGTTTTAGGTAGGTTGTTAAAATGCATTTTTATGATTATTCTGTGGATCAGACTTCTAGCACTTTGAGATTTTTATTAATGAAAGTGCAGTATAAATTGAATTTATTATTATTATTATCAGAGAAACACCTTATACAGGTAGTCCCCGATTTACGAGCGAGTTCCGTTACAACGAGGCGCTCGTAAACCGGAAATCTCGTAATTTGGAACGGCCGCCACGTGTCTCGTAAGTCCGGAATTTCGCTCGTAAATTGGAACGGTTTTGCTAGCGCGACTACAAACACTCGTTTTTCATCGAAAAACTGCTTACGAGTGCATAAAAATGATCGGAAACGTGTGTCCACATGTTTAGCTAACGAACTGTGGTGAAAAAACACAGAAAAACTCTGTATTTTTTGCGTTTTTTCAAAAAATTCGCCAGCTCGTAAGTCCGGAACCTCGTAGATCAGAGCGCTCGTAAATCGGGGACTACCTGTATTTATTTTATTCTTTCCTAACGTTTTTTTTTAATGAAAACAAACCCTCCATTTTTACTGGCAGTCAATGCAACTTCTGAGGTGTTTGCTAAGAAAACAGCAATAAATCAAACAATTGTACTGGACTCTTGAAGCTGTAGATCTGTTAGGGGCGCAAACAATTTGTCCCGACAGGAAATCAGTTTCATAATTTCACTGTCAATCAACAATAGCTAGTGTTACCCAGGAAAACCTTCATAAAACTGAATGTGGGTGAACAGCGCTACTCAGTGGCCTGATGTTTCACGTTCTGACTTCTTGTGAGGTTGTTTAAAGGAGAAGTGACGTGATGTTGCTCCAATCTGTTCACAGCTTTACGTCTCTAAGGTTCTGTCCTAGTCCTCTTTTCAACTCATCTTTCATTAATTATTTTCAAACCGGTAACTTACAACCCACAATGTCATATACACATATAAATAATGTATTTTTCTTTAAAGTAGCGGGGTTTGGTCTGGCAGCGTTTTTTGATTTATGGAATGACAAATTTATCCCCACACACTTTTGACTCTTACTACGAGATCTGGTTTACCTGTCAAAATGTTACAATATTCCACCTTTCCTGTCTCTTAAGCGTGCACTGTTTTAATTCATTATAAGAACAAAGTATAATCCGGTTATACTATCCGGTTA
Source organism: Garcialebias charrua (assembly GCA_038048925.1). Classification (NCBI taxonomy): domain Eukaryota; kingdom Metazoa; phylum Chordata; class Actinopteri; order Cyprinodontiformes; family Rivulidae; genus Garcialebias; species Garcialebias charrua. The sequence continues at coordinate 52,976 of JBBPBX010012117.1, read as the reverse complement.
ATATATCCGGTTATATATAATATATATTATATAATATCCGGTTAATATATCCGGCTTCCTCCCACAGTCCAAAAACATGCATGTTAGGCTGATTGGTAACTCTAAATTGACCCTGGGTGTGAGTGAGACAGGTCCCTCTTGTAAATGAGTCCCCATGGCTCAACGAGGCTAGCCTGTATAAATAAAGGTTGAATGAATGAATGAATAATATTCAGCTGTTGTATAGTTTCTTCATAGCTCAAGTTCAGGGTCGGGTAAAATGAGGAACAGAGGGTGATTCCTGCAGAACACTCATCCTTAGAAATGCACTGGCCTTTGTTCAAAGGGCGTTATTTTTCAGAGTAATGTGCAGCTAATCTTGCTATCTCAGCAACAACATCCTGTTTAAATTCCAGTTTAATGACATGGTAGTTTCTCCCTTCAAATACCAACATGACGGTGAAAAATGATTCTCTCCTGCCACACATTTCTGTTTCGGATTTCAAAAAGAGAAGGAAAAAAACACCAGTAATGAACTGGTCAGCTGTGAAATAAAACGTACTATGTAGCGTAACTGTTATAAAAACAGTAATTTTGATGTTCTTGTATTTTCTGTAGAGAACTTCCGCTGCTTGTGCACTCATGAAAAAGGCTTTGGCTACAAGGGCAGCAGCTTCCACCGTATTATTCCTCAGTTCATGTGCCAAGGAGGCGACTTCACCAACCACAACGGCACCGGCGGCAAATCCATCTACGGCAAGAAGTTTGATGATGAGAACTTTGTCCTGAAACACACGGCTCCAGGTAAGGAGCACATAATCACCCTCTTGTTTTAGGTTTATGGGTCGATCTTGTCTGGTTAACGGTTTACTTTTGTGCTCACAGGACAGCTCTCCATGGCCAACTCTGGGTCAAACACTAACGGCTCGCAGTTTTTCATCACCACTGATAAAACAGATTGGCTGGATGGTAAACACGTGGTGTTTGGAGAACTGCTGGAGGGGATGGATGTAGTTCAAGCAATGGAGGTAAGTGCTAAAGCTACAGTTTCATTTAAGAATATTAGAGGGTTTTAATGTAAAATTCAATTCAACCTTTATTTATGCAGGTTAGTCTCATTGAGCCTCAAGGGCTCATTTACAAGAGAAACCTGTGAATGAATAAAGGGTTAAATCAGTGATTCCATTTGTTTCTATTGAAATAACGTGCAAATAAAAAAATGCATTATCACACAACAGTTGAAGAATAACAGATTTGTCTTGATTTTTTTAAACTGGCTTTAAGTGAAAAACACTCATTGTTTAAATTGCACATTGTTTAGAAATTATTTCTGCATTGTAGTTTAAAGGTGCTATATGTAACTTTTCTAAAAATATATTTTTAACATATTTATTCACTCTGTCACTATCTCCTGACAGACTGATGTTAGACAAGTAATCTCTGAAAAAAACTATAGTCCCCTTGCTTCTCCAGGTGGTACTAAAAGCATTTCTAAAAACCCACAGTGACCCGCCGTTAACCAGCCAATAAAAACAGAGTTTTTAACCAGCCAATAAAAACAGAGTTTTTAACCAGCCAATAAAAACAGAGCTTCTCACGCCCCTAACCCACGCCCCCGCCTGTCCCAGCCCCAGCGGCCGCGCACGTTCTCGTTCAAAGGATTGCAAAGCGATGCAAAACTGTTTTGTATGTGACACAAATGTATTAAATTCCCTTTCTTCATCCCTGATCTGGACTTTTCTTATGTTTTTTTGCCAAAAGTCAAGTGATCACTTCCTCCTCTGCTGACTCCATGACTGAAATGATAAGGAAATGAATGAATTTGTCACGAGCTAATTAAACTCGGGTTCAACGTGGCTGCGCGAGGCTCTGCAGATTTCCTGGTGTTCTGGTGTGCTGGACCAGCGCTCCCTGTTTTTATTTTATTTTTTAGAACGTTTTATTAACAAATAAACACAGAACATCGCAGCGGCTGCACACATGCGCGTTCACGAAACAGGACATGCAGTGGAGGCGGAGCTATGGAGGCTGAGCTGCAGTTCAGCCGAGAGCAAGGGGGAGGGACCAGAAACGTGTCTCTGTTCAAAATTGTTCTAAGTTCCAGCGTGTTCCAAAAACTACATATAGCACCTTTAACATTCATGCCGGGTTCCCACCAAACGCGTTTCGCGCAGCAAAAACGCTCCTACCGCACTGTGTTCGCCGCTTGTCAACAGATGTCTGTTCACATCGAACGCGTCTGATGACGCGCAGTTGGAGAAGCGTCTGGCTCCTTTTCCGGTCGGGTTTGTTTTGTTTTTTTGAACACCGGGCAGATAAGATCAGCTGTTCGTGAGCCCCGTTACTACTTGAGTGGGTTTTCTACGAGCCGAACTGCAGCTCCGAAAGTCTTTGTTGAGATTAAAACTTTTTTTATGTTTGGGGTCATCGTACGCTCGAGCGGACAGCGGCAACTCTAAAAATGCCAAGTTTCTTACCGGAGGCTGGTTTCTTCATGGAGGCTCGTTGGGTAAGTTTGAAAAGTCCCGTCGTTGTTGCGTCATCACATAGCAGAGTTTCTCCCGATTGGTTGCTGCGACGCGGCGAGCAGCCAAAGTCGGTCAAAGTTAATTTAGTTGAACTCGGACAGTCGCTGCCTGGACGCGTCGCGGGCGAGGAAAAGACCCGTGCCGCGCTGCTTGAACTGCTCAAGATGCGCCGCGTCACGCTTCGCCGCGAGGCGCCGCTCCTCCACATAGACTTTGCATGTAAAGTGGCAGCGTCGGCTGCCTGAAACGCGTTTGGTGGGAACCCGGCGACATGTGGAGTTGCTAATCTAAAAAGATAAAATAATTTTTAGCACTTAAATGCAAGTACAGTAGTCTTCTTTATATTGCCCAGTTATGGATTTTGTTGTGTTTTTCAGGCTCAGGGAACAAAAGACGGAAAGCCGAAGCAGAAAGTGATCATCTCAGACTGTGGAGAATATGTGTGAATAAAATAAATAACATTATAATGCTACCTTAGTTTGTATGATGGGATGTGTTGATCTAAAAATAAATGTATGCTCTTTTTTTATCTGTCATGTAAATATTTCAATAAAAGCATTTTCATAAAAAACAGACATTGTTATTATTATTTTTTTTTATACCTTATTTGGTACAACTACACTAGAGGGCGCCTTGGTCACGTGACATAGTGACTCACTGGAGGGACTTGAGCCATAACCAGAGAGGCCAAGCATCTGGACTTATTGTCGTAAGAGCAAACAGCAAGACCAGATTTATATTATGTATAAAATGCATAATGTATAAACCAAATCTCTGAAAAATGCCACAAAGCTGTTTGTGTTACGGTTGTACCAATTGAAGAGAAAAAGGCAAACGTACCTCGTTTCACAAATTAACACATTTGCTCTTATTTAAGTCAATGTGAATTTGATCCGACCATAATTGAAGCGAATAATGTAACAGTTTAAATTAAAATTTGCCTATAAAGCTGATACATTTGCTGTTATTTGGCTAATAAATATTGGCTTCTGTGGCTTGTATTATAGGCCTATACACTATGCTCAACCATGCTACAATTTAACAAACTATAAAATAGATAAATCTGCTATTTCCTCATATTTATATATTATGTACATAGTGCAAAATAATAATTCATATTTGATTATTTTTAGGTTCCCTTTACACAAACCTGTTGAGAAGAAGGTTAGCCTATATCAATAAAGACAAGTTTCATCCATCAATCACTGGGTATTGAACATTTTCTGTGCTTACTAGGTAATTAATATGTTTTATTACCCTTTAATACCCTTTTACACCTAAGTCTCACATTTCCGCCTGGCATTTTTTTACTTGTTTTTCACTAGAAAATAGGAAAATAATGTCCTATGGCCAAGTGCTTCAGCACATTTTTCCAGAATATTTAGAACTTTCAATATCTAGCATTATTTTACATTATACAGTACTTGATAAACAACTATTAATGAAATTTCTGAGTTGTGCTTGTTATTGACTGACTTTGGATCTCGGTATCCTTATATCATCTAGTTGTATTACATGATTACTGAATTAAATTAATATTAATTATCAATTTGATTAAGTTGTTGCAAATGATTTCCCAATATTTTTTACAACAGCTCCTGCATGACGCAAGCAGTGGACGGCACAGGAAGTGCGCCCCCTAGGTGTCTTTATTTAACTCCAGGCGCACGACGCGTCCATCGTTGCGCAGTGGAGCCTTTGCACAATGCGCTGCTGTTGCGCTGTATTGGTGGAACAAGTTTTTTGGAGCCACACCTGAGCAGGTTGGAGCGGTGTGCGGGCTCCTGGCACGCGGCGCAGCTCCTCCTCCTCCTCCTCTCTCCGCTCGTCCTGCTGCAGATCTGCTCTGGTTCTCCGCGCTGGTCTTCATCTCCGAGCTGCTCCGACTGGGAAGCTCCGTGAGCCGCGTTCACACTGTGAGTATCCGACAAAAAATAGAAAAACATCCGTGGAAAAGTAAAGAGGAGTTGGTTTATTTTACCGTGGATGTGCGTAATTACGCGCGGAGTTGAAACTTTTTTGGAGTTCGTGGCGCAAACTTTGGAAAGAGAATGGCAAACGTATTTCCGTGCAGCGACAGAGTTGTCTATTAGTGTAAAGTGTTAAACAACAAGTTTCTCTATTTTATGATCATGTGTCGCTTAAAAGTTCATTTTTGTATGAGAACATGAGATTACTGTACATGTTGACACCCAGCTCGACCTGATTGGTTTCTGTTGTCCCAGTGGGATTGAACTGTTTTGCTTCTTTTGTTCCAGATACCTGAAGTGGATTTGTGCCATTCTAGCTCTAAGAGACTGTCTTCAATCAACAGGAAGAGAAGCAAACACCCATCATGAACTGGGCATTCCTCCAGGGCCTCCTCAGCGGGGTGAACAAATACTCCACGGCCTTCGGCAGAGTGTGGCTCTCCATCGTGTTCCTCTTCAGGGTCATGGTGTTCGTGGTGGCCGCGGAGAAGGTGTGGGGCGACGAGCAGAAAGACTTCAAATGCAACACGGCTCAGCCCGGCTGCCACAACGTCTGCTTCGACCACTTCTTCCCCGTGTCCCACGTGCGGCTGTGGGCCCTGCAGCTCATCTTCGTCACCTGCCCCTCGCTCTTGGTGGTGATGCACGTGGCCTACAGGGAGGACCGGGAACGAAAGCACAGGCAGAAGTACGGCGAGAACTGCCGCAGTCTTTACCAGAACACTGGCAAGAAGCGCGGGGGCTTGTGGTGGACCTACGTCCTCACGCTCGTCTTCAAAATAGGAGTGGATACTACTTTCATCTACCTTCTGTACCACATCTACGAGGGCTACGACTTCCCCTTGCTCATCAAGTGCAGAGAGGACCCTTGTCCCAACACGGTGGACTGCTTTATCGCTCGGCCCACTGAGAAAAAGATGTTCACCATCTTCATGGTGGCTACCAGTTTCATCTGCATCATCCTTTCCATCTTTGAAATCGTCTACCTTATCGGTAAACGCTGCCACGAGTGTCTGTCGTCGAACCACCACTCTCGCTCTGTGGTGACCAACGCGATGTCCAGCGGAAGCAACCTGATGGAGCCGAACACTCTAAAACTGACGGGCAAACGCACCCCTGAATCACCCGCGCCCTCGTACTGCGTGGCCGTTTCGTGATCCAGGACCACGAGGACTCTTTGGAAGAACAAAGCCGAGATGAACAAACTGTCCCTTTTTTATTTTGTTAACTTAATATTTTGAAGCAGAGACAAAACTACAGTGACATTACTGTATTTCCTTCCTGCTCGAGCGCATGTGTTGCAGAACCAGGAAGTATGCGCGTCATAAATCTGGAATGTGCACTTTTGGTCTTTTAAAGTTGATTTTATTTAAATATATGAGCCTCTATGGACCTAAAGAAATGACTAAAATCTGGTCTGATTCAGCCTCTACAGCAGCAGCATGAGTCATTCCTCGGTTTGGCAAGCTTTACCAGCACATGTGGTTTTTCTGTGTAAAATTTTCCAGCCCCCGACGTGTTCAGTCTGCGCTGAGACTTTTCTTCTTTCACACAGACGTTTGTTTTGGGCTCTTTGTGAGTGCTGTTTTTGTACGTTATAAAAAAGAAAAAGAAAAAAAAAGGGCAGGATGCTGTCCTGATTTGTTGTGATTGAGCTGTTTTTGTTCATGCAGTGGAACATGAGAAAAGGGGAAAATGCAGTTTTGTAAACCAATTTAACAGATGTGCATATTTTACAGTGCTGAGGTGCAACCGTTCAGTGTATTTGCAAATGTTTTTGTAATAAATATTATTTTATGATTAAAAGAGAATGGTTTTTTTGGGGGGGGGGTCATAAATGCACAAAAGGCTCACATGCTTTCATGTCAGCACAGATGCTTATGAGTCTTAACATGAGAGAATGCACTTCAGAGAAATGTAAACCTTCCACCCATACAGAAAAGAAAAGGATTTGTTGACTTTGCACACGTTCTGTGGTCATGGGCAAAGAGTGCAGCCATTTTTTTGTTCTCTGCACGTTTTTCTTCCATGTGTAGCACAAATTAAAATCAGATCCTTCCTCCTCATTGGAGGCACTGATTGTTTTGTTGCCAGGAGAGGCGCCGCCATTGTTTAGGAAGTTTGGTACATTTGGAAAAAAAAAACAGGAGGAACCTCTCTTCTTGGTTTGTTGGTTTGATTCATCAGTGCTGAGGGCAAACACCCAACACAGGAATGTGAGTTCTGACACGGGACACAGATTAAAACGTTTGGTTACAGTTCTCTGTCTGCAGCGTGCCAAGGCAGAGATGTGGTGAGAGTTTGGAGGCTTTTATAACTCTCTATTTGTTCTATTTACTTCTATGTGCCAATGAAGGAATGGCATAAACAGAACTCGACAAGTCCAAAATCTTTACGGGATAATCTGCAGGCGCTGTTGATGCTTCAGGGAAGTCTGTTTCAGACATTAAATAAAACAATTTTTTACCATCCATCCATCCATCCATTTTCTTCCGCTTATCCGGGGTCGGGTCGCGGGGGTAGCAGCCTAAGTAGGGAGGCCCAGACTTCCCTCTCCCCAGCCACTTGGAGCAGCTCCTCCGGGGGAATCCCAAGGCGTTCCCAGGCCAGCCGAGAAACATAGTCCCTCCAGCGTGTCCTGGGTCTTCCTCTGGGTCTCCTCCCGGTGGGACATGCCCGGAACACCTCACCAGGGAGGCGTCCAGGAGGCATCCTAACCAGATGCCCGAGCCACCTCAACTGGCTCCTCTCGATGTGGAGAAGCAGCGGCTCTACTCCGAGTCCCTCCCGGATGACTGAGCTTCTCACCCTATCTGATTGTAAATTTACTGTGCCAATGTTGTTATATTGACATGACAGGAAATAAATGATTGAAAATGTATTAAATTGTCTATTAACATAGTTTTAAAAAAAGTGTAGGTTTGAGGTCATTTTAATGTTTAAAACTGATTTCACATTTCTGCAATCACTCATGTCATGCAAAGAATCCTTTTAAAGCAACAAATAAGCTTTTTAATTAAAAAAAAAGATTTTACATTGAATTGTGCCTAAATAAAGAGGCATAGAGGAGGTTTTTGCCTCTTGGTTGTTCTATTTGATAATCCAACTTTAGTAGTAAAATGATCAAATAGTATTAGTGGTTTATTCGAGAGTGAAATACGAATTTAATAAATCCTGTGAGAGTGTGCCCCTTTTTTAAATTAAAAGATCAAACTATACTCACACATTTATTGAAGGAATCCATATTTAAAAATACATGTATACTAAATCCTACATGTAACAAAACATAAGGTGAATAAGCAGAAGGGTGACAAGAGTCTCTACCAACACGTGACTGCTTTGTTCTTGCATCTCTTTGAAAAATATCTCTGGTTAAGGAGGGTTTTTTGTAGCAAGAGCTTGTTATTGTTCTTCAAAAAGGTGTCAAAGAATATTTAGTGTTTTGTGATATATCTGATGTCCAGGTCGTACTGTACGTATGTGGCTGGATGGATTTCACGAGTGATAAGATGGAGTGGGAGACGTATCGACAGATTGGGGCCTCGTCCTCAGTAATGGGAGTGTTGCTGCGGTCGGTCGTGGTGAAAAAAACAAGTTGAGTCAAAAGGAGAAGCTCTGTATTTACTGGTCTGTCTATGTTTTAATACTCGTCTATGGTCATGTGTTTTAGATCAGGACAGAAGAAACAGGATCCCAGATACAAGCAGGTGAAATGAGCATCCTTCGTAGGGTGGTGGCTTAGACAGGGTGAGGAGCTCGGAGTAAAGTCATTGCTCCTTCACATCCAAAGTACAGGTAGTCCTCTACTTACGAACGAGTTCCGTTCCCTACGGCCGTTCGCATGTCGAAAATCGTTGTAAGTCAGAAACACACGAGCCGCCACTTATACACGTACATGTACAGTACTGTACAGTAAGCACTTCGCCTATCAGTACAAAAAACACATACAGTACATTTGGAGTCATAATGAAGGGAAAAAATAGTTAATTTCTTACTGTTAGCTGGTGAAGCCTGTTAGCATGTTAGCTCGTTGCACGTCCGAGCTCTGCAGCTTCCAGCTGCTTCACGCGGTCCAAACTGTTTACAGGAAGGACTGTTAGCACTTGGAGCCATAATGAAGGGAAAAAGAGTTAATAACTTACTGGGCGTTTCTCCGCGTTAGCATGTTAGCTCGGTGTTCCCGCGGTGAGCTGGTGGTGTTGGCCGGCGTGGTGGGATGCGGCGCGGCGGAGCGATCGGCGGCTGCTGCTCCGGGCCTGAGACGTCCACAGAGTTCACCGAGCGTTTCCAGCTCATTTTTATCCGTATGAGGCAACCTCTGATCGGACACACGGTCCTCCAAAACCGGCTGTCGAGGCCGGAGCTAACCGAAGCTAACCGAAAGCTGGCAGACACACTGCCGAAAACTGGCGGACACTGCCGAAAACTGCCGCAAACTGCGTAAATCGGCTTCTAAATAATAATAATAATAATAATAATAATAATAATAATGATAATACTTTATTTATAAAGCCATTTAAAACAACTACAGCTGCAACAAAGTGCTGTACACATGAAATCAAGAACATTTAAACACATAAAATTAGATTTTTCAAAAAAAAAAGTTAATTTAATTTTATATTTTTATTAATAAGATGCGTTCGTAACACCGAATTGCCGTAAGTCCAGGCCGCCGTAAGTCGAGGACTACCTGTTGAGGTAGTTCTGCATCTGATTAGGATGCCTACTGGACATTTATTGAAGGGTTTGTGCATCTTCTCTGGTCTGGGAACACTGGAGGGTGTTGCTGAGGAGAGGGATGTTCTCTCCTGGACCTGTTGCTTCTGCAACCCGACTACTGATGGGGACGGATTTACCAAAGTCTAAGGTCTCGTATGTTTCTGGACTATTGTTTAATCTACTGTAAATAAAGTTCTTTAAAGCAAACTTATTTTATTTTTTATTTTATTTTAAAAGTTTATTCATTTTACAAAATGTGATACAACAAATGACAAGCAAATGAAAAGAAAAAATATATAAGGTGTAAAATGAAAAGGTAGCAGATGAAGAAAATAGCTTATTAAATCTGCTCCTATCTATCTAATACAAACTACAGTAATTGCTCTCTAATAACAAAATAAGTAAATAACTCATTTAACCAACAATTATATGGATTACTCAATTACATTCAATTATATTTGTTTAACAATTCAACTTTGACAATTTTCTTAAAGACACTTCTGTGTCTTTAAGAAAACTTAAACTTAAACTTCTGACCTAAATCGAGCAGAAACAATGAAGGATTTGAAGTGAATGTTTGAGAAGAATCATTACCAACCTAAAGACTATCTGCCATTTTCCACTGTATGTAGATACACTTTAACCTCTCCAGGTTCTGCAAAGAGCTTCACAGTTTCACACACTCATACAGCGTAATCTATATTTGTACACACTACAGTATATGCAACATTTATGTCCTCACTCACGAAAAGCATATTGCAGTGTATTGCCCAAGGACAATTTGTCTCGATGCAGGGCCTGGAGATCAAACCTCCATCTCCCCAATTGAATGATGAGCACAATGTCTCCAGGATGGGTATTTAATGGTTGTGATGAGAACAATAACCTCTGAAATTATTAACCACCTGTCATCTGTTCAATGAAGTGACAGCAGATGAAACATAATGTAAATATTTTTCTAATGAACGGCCTCAGGGCTTTCCATAATTGGGAACCCTTTTACAACCCTCATGAAAGGATTGTGAGGATCTCAGACCGTTACCCCAACAATCCTCAGAAACATCCAAAAAGATACACAGATGCATACATTTCCTAACTTTTTATGTCTTATTTGAATGATTAGAGCAGTGGTGTAGTCTACATTTTTGTACTGGGTATACTGTACTTAGAAACCAAAGTACACTGCAGTACAATGTAATCGTCAATTTATTTAGATTTTTAAACATATTGAACATTTCTAAATTTCTCTGATAATTATATTTGAACAAATGTACAACAAACTTTGTACAACAGTTGGCTTTGTATTAAAAACATGTTATTTATAAAACAGTATCAAAGCAAAGTGCTGCATACCGATAGATTGTTACGGAAGCATTTGACTGCTCTTTAACATATCAATGACATGTGCCTAATATGTCATAATAATAATAATAATAATAATGAATTTAATTTATAACGCACTTTTCTTTAATGAAAATCTCAAAGTGCTACAAAGTGCAACAAAACTAAAGGTCAAATAAAACAAGTGATAAAACAAGTATCAATAACAGTATCAGCTAAGGTCAAAGATAGAATCATGAGGAGGCAGAGTAGGCTCGCTTAAAAAGAAAGATCTTCAAGTCGCTCTTAAAGTCAACCAGTGACTGTGGAGCTCTCAGGCAGTCAGAAAGAGAGTTCTATAGGTGGGGGGCAGCCACACTGAAAGCCCGGTCTCCCATGGTCCTTAATTTGGTTCTCATTGGGCACTTTTAAGTGGGTATACTGAAATTCTTAAGCTTTTCTAGTGGGTATACTCCGTGCACCCGAGTATGACGTACACTACACCACTGGATTAGAGTCTCTTTTGTGGCTTTGAGGGAACATTTTGATTAAATTCGGTGCAATAAATCAACATCAGTTTGTATTCCCTGGTGATCATGAAGTGTGTTCATAATCTTAAACCTTGAACACAAGAGTGGTTCCAGCATGTTCAGTCTTGTTTTGTTTAGCCCGTCTGACTGTGCAGTTCTTTACAACCGTCATCATCCAAACCTCCCAGGCTTTCTGGGAAGGTTTTCAGCACACCTTTTCACTGCTTCCTTCCTTTCTCAGCGCCACCGGTTGAGAGTTGCGTGTTTATCCTGTTGTGTTGGCCCTTCTCGTTAAGACTTGCCATTGGCAGAGGTTGAGTCACGCCGAGCATTCTTTTTAAATGTGTTTTCTGCAGACTGCCATAACCAGTTCATCATAAATAGCCTACAGGCAAAAAATAACGCAAGTTTTTACCTCTGCCTCGTTCTTGATTGCATCACTTGTTCACCGAAATGTCCAAAATTTTTAAAAGAGCAGATTTTATCACGGTGTGCTAAAGGTAGACGCTGAACACGACTTACCTGAGAAGCACAAAATCTGTAAAAATAATAGAAGAAAGAGCTACTTGTGTCAGTGATAGATGAATTCATTCTGATAAGAAAAACACTGCACCATTATGAACATAAATGCAATATATATACTGCAAAAAACAACACTCCTTATTGCATTTTTCATAAGAATCCTTTTTTAAGTTCTTATTGAATTAATGCACAATTTAAGCATCAAATGAGCCTATGCAACACCGATCTTGGCTTAACTTTAGAGTCTTTTCTTTCATGCTGTTTACACACTGGATTTAATAACTCCCAATACAAGAACAAGCATGCTCGTGCACATCCGTGGCTGTAAACTTTAAGGAGCTGGCATTTCTGAGAACTCAAACTTGTCTTCTGATAAATGTGAAATGTTTTTTTTCTTCACAACATCAAAACAGATTTATTTTTTGCATAGTTAAAACCAACAACTTACAAAATCTGAGTACTGTATTATACCGAGGACTCTAGGGAGTTGTGACTTGAGCAGAACAAAGGTTTGAAAGGGGTGAAAGAAACACAACTCTTTTCTTTACACTATTATAAAACTGGTCAGATTTAATAGTGCAAGTTCTTCCCAAAAGAGGAAATGAGGTCTTTTTTTTATGATTTCTTTGCAGTTTTTAAAGCAGCTTATCTTAAAAAACTGCAGACGTCAAAACCAACAATTAGAGCGTCACCATGGAAACTTGTTGAACAAAAAAAAAGGGTCAAAAGACTTGCACAACAAAAAAAAATGTATTCAAGGTGTGCCTACCCTTTGCGTGTGCAGGCAAACAATGAGACGAGGAGGCAAGCTTGTTCATGAAAACACAGAATGTGGAAAGAGACACTTAAACTGTGCAACCCCCTGAAAGATTAACAAAAACTCTTTATTGGGATAGGCCTCATTCTGTTCCGTCTAAAAACAAGTTTGATCAAAATTAATAATGTTTATGGCTCAGAGTTTGAAGTTGTTTTCTTTCTGTAGGTAATATATATTTAAATAAAAGCTTAATTTCACTTTGACCCCTGATTATTTGTCGTTTTCCAGCTGAAGAGCTGTTGTTAACGAGAATAAAAATGGGTTATTATTTCTTTGGTGCACATGCCAACCCTAACATATATTTAGGTTTTATTAAAACTAATTATTGTACAGACCCTAAAACTATCATTTAAATACAATCAAAATTATATGAATTCAACTTAATTTCATTCATTATATTCTACTGTACAAAGTATATGCTGTCTATGAGTGATGACAGCAATAAAGAACTAATTATCGATGACTATTTGACAAAACATCACCACAAAAATAACCAGACTGTCCCTTTAGGCTGACTTAATTGTTTTTATTTTTACCTTTTTAATTGTTAATTTGAAGTCCATACCTTCCTCCATCCATTAAAATCACATGTGTGTTTTGCTGTATTAAACTTTTGTTTTATATTAAAATGGAGAGTTAAAACTGTTAAATGAATTTCTACTAATTTATATTTAATATAAAAAAGTTGAAAAAGTTTGAAGGACAGCGAAAGAGAGGAACAAAGAGGCAGTGAGATTTCAATAAAGAGGTTTATTTGTCTGTTTATGCCCGGGTCCTTTTGGAGCATAGTGCGCACAGCTGTTTTTAACCAAAAACATCTGGAAGAATGAAACAATTCAGGAAGCTTCATGCGTTTTGCTTTTCCTTCAGGCGAATCCTGCAACAAAACACGAAAATACAAAAAATGAATATTTATAAAGTGAATTTGAGCTCCTTTTTTTCCACTGAGGAAGAGGAGGAAGGCGTAAACGGAACATCTGGGGCAGCTCCAGCCCTTTCTGTGACCACGCCCACCCACAGGCGCATTTCTGCACTCCGCGCGCCTCGTACCTGTCGAGGGGGATCCAGTCTGTGCGTTTCGGGATCCAAACTGGAAAACAAGAACACCAAACGGACACGGGCGACTCTTTTTTTTATTTTTTTAAACCAACTATGGATTTATCCATGTAATAGTAAGTGAAAAACATCAAACTAAAGCGTTTTAGACGAGTTTCAGTCTGTTGGGAACGCAGCGAGTTGGTGCGTAAAAGCTGCTTTTGTTGCATTTCCTGTAGGTTTACTTCCCCCATTTGAACAGAGACAACAGAAAGTGACATTTTATTTTCATAGATCTTTGATAGAACATGTGAGATGAGAGATCAGAGTAGATCTGGGTGTGTTATTATAACTTATGAGTTGGTTCGAGTTTCTTTGGCAGTTTGCCCTGAGGCCCACTCATAACCAGCATTTTCCGTCCCTTCTCTTAAGAGAAGTTGATGTTTCACTGTAATCAGCTTTAAGAGAAGTTTTTTTAAAAAGTGTTCTTTCTCTTTCAGGCCTGATCAACCAAAACAGAAGAATTATTATAAAGAAAATACATTTGACTACGTAAAACCATGGACTGGAAGACGTTCCAAGCCCTCCTCAGCGGGGTGAACAAGTACTCCACCGCGTTCGGGCGCGTGTGGCTGTCGGTGGTGTTCGTCTTCAGGGTGATGGTGTACGTGGTGGCGGCCGAGCGCGTGTGGGGCGACGAGCAGAAGGACTTCGACTGCAACACCAAGCAGCCCGGCTGCGCCAACGTCTGCTACGACCACTTCTTCCCCATCTCCCACATCCGCCTGTGGGCCCTGCAGCTCATCTTCGTCACGTGCCCGTCGTTCATGGTGGTCATGCACGTGGCGTACCGTGACGACCGCGAGCGCAAACACAGGGCCAAGGCCGGCGAGGACAGCAAGTTGTACAACAACACGGGCAAGAAGCATGGCGGATTGTGGTGGACCTACATGATCAGCCTCTTTGCCAAGACGGGCATTGAGGTGTCCTTCCTCTACATCCTCCACCGGATCTACGACAGCTTCTACCTGCCCAGGCTCGTCAAGTGCGAGGTGTCGCCCTGCCCCAATCAGGTGGACTGCTACATCGGCCACCCCACAGAAAAGAAGGTCTTCACCTACTTCATGGTTGGCGCCTCGGCCCTCTGCATCGTTCTGAACATCTGCGAGATCATTTACCTCCTCTCCAAGCGCATTGCGCGATGCTCAAAGAAGATGAGAACACGACATCGCACCATGAACATCCCCCAGGACGACTACAACAACGAGAACTCCTTCAACAACTACAACATGTCCATGTGCAGGCACAACGGGAAGAACAAGCCTCCGTCGTTCAGGGAGCTGGACCCTAACCCTAACCCGCAGTTTCTGCTCCTCCCTTCGCTCAGTCTTGATAAAAAGATACGAGCCTCCGCTCCCAACTTGTCCTCCACTTCGTGAAAGTGCAATCAGGAACAGGAATCAAGAGCTGGGAGCTTTGGCTGCATCCCCAAGCTAAACAGAAAACACCGTGAGCCAAGCAACAATCAGTTCTGGGTTCATCCCACCTCGGTGTCGAAGACTTGAAAGAAGAATCGTCCTGAACTTTGGTTTCCAAGTCGACACCAACAATATTTAGAGACGTCCATTAAAGTTGGATTTGTTTGCTGGTGGTGTGCGTGCTTAAATGTCTGTGTGCCATGTTTATTGAAACATTCCTGTAAAGGTCTTCCCACTTTTACTTCTGAACTGGAGTTCTGACTTTGCAAAAAGGAGGGAACTGAAGCAGTGACATGGAGCAGGGACACACCTGGCGGAGGTATTTCACTCGCCCTGCCAGTGTCTACAGTGGTGCGTCGCTTTTGTGACCGAGTTTGCCAAGCTATTTAAAAAGGGATCTCTTTTATTTATTTTTATACTGTGGCTTTAGCTTCAAAGGTTGATGTTCTGATGTGTGTAAATGCTGTAATACTTTATGTCCAAACTGAACCAAAATGAGAATTTCATTGCTTTTTTTTTCTCTCTCTCAGATAAAGTCAAAATGCATTGTATATTTGTTGCCGTTGCTCTGTCTCCGGTTTAATGCTGCACAAACGGCGTTCATCTTTTTTTTTTCTGTGTGTTTTGAAGTGTTTGTAAACATCGCCTGATCCAAGACCACCGTCACGGCTGACTCCAATACGGTGAAAGGAATGTTGTCTGTGCGATTGTGCGATAGAAAGCTGGACGGACACGTGGACTGAGTCACTTTCTGCTCACCGTGGACACAATGTGGAAATGTATTTCTTGCTGTTGTTCATATTTGACTTTGTTTTTTTACATATAAATATTACATATAAAACAAAATGTGTCTTTGTCATGTCCAAACAACTCTTTAGTCTTCAGTTGATCCAAGCGCTGCTGCTAGTTTTGATGAGTCTGATCATATTGCTGCAGTTTTACCTTCTTCATTAGCTTCCTGTCACATTCACTTTAAAATCTTACTTTTAAAACTTAAAGCATCTCTGACATGATTTTGTAACTATGCATAAAATTGCACAACATGAATATCTTGTATCATTCAGCTATGTTCGTTTTTACAAACAAACTTATAAATACATTTAATTTTGATTTGGTGATTTTAAACTTTGCGCCGTGTTTATTCACGGGAAATCCGATTACACGCGAATGCAACATCTGTGACGTAGTATTGGGCAGAGGCAGTCTGTGTGGAGATCGCCTATTATTTTTTTAAACTTGAAAAATGCCGTTACGTAGTGTCGCATTTGGGTGTTCTAATATCAGTGAACAAGTGAGTCTTTTCACTTTCCCAAAAGAAGAAATACTTGGTTAAGAATGGAATAAATAAAGCGCCCCCCCCTCGCTTCCTGAAAAGGTAAGACTCAAATAAATACGGGTGCAGACCTAAATTAGAACCTGCTGTTTCTTGTTCATCTAACTTTCTGCTTCCCAAACTGAAGACAAATAGTTCAAATCTTCACTAACATTGCTAAATTCGTCGGGTTTTAAATTGTCCGCCATTAATATGCAAGAGCCCTCTGCCCAATACTACGTCACAGATGTTGCATTCGCGTGTAATCAGATTTCCCGTGAATAAACACGGCGCGAAGTTGCTATAGGATCTCCTCCCTCTGCTGCGCTTTACTCGCTCTATACTGTTCATGTTTGTAATCATTTTTTATCAGTTTTCTTCCTATAGAAACTACACCAGAACCATTTTGTTCATCCCCGTCCCCCTTCATGTTAAAAGGGAGTTTTTCCTTTCCACTGTCGCCACTGTGCTGCTCAGGAAAATTGTGACCAAGTGTAGATTTGAGGTAATCTGCTGGCTTCTTTAGAACAATTAACTTCTACACACTGGCATTTTACATGTCAATGTTTTAGTTCAGTTACACGAGATGGTTTGTTGTGTATTTGCGTTATTTAAATTGAAAATTTGAATTGTTCGAACAAAAATAGCTACAGCTAATTCATGTTCAAATTTATATTTTAAAAACAGCTATAAATTATTGATTTTATCAAATACTTTTACTAATCAAGTCCTATTTATTCAACCTTTATTTAGGCAGGTTAATCCCAATGAGCCTCGAGGCTCAATAGGATAATTATAGATAAAGATAGGATAAGATTGATTAGAGATAAATAAATACAATGGGATTTAAGGTGGGTTCCATTGTTGCTAAAACATGACATTTCAGTAATCAGTCAGTAGGATCTATTTAAGTGAATACGAGTTATCAGGATGTGATACAGGTGTTTCAATGTGTTGCTATGTGCTCAGCTCAGTCCGCCAGTTGGACTTGTCCGTCAGGTTTTAAAATCATGCAACAGAAATGTAGCTGTTAATCCCAGATACCCTGATGCATGCTCAATAATCCAGGTAGAAAAAGCTTGGTCTGGTTTTTTTTATGTCCAGAGGGCAAGACTAAGCTTTTTTAGATTATCCCAGATAGTTTTTGTAACTTCAACAATTCCCACAAATTAAGACTACCCTTAAAAGTTCCCCTATGGTAGTTAAAACATATATTTGATGTAGAAAAATGTATAAAATAAATGTGCCTTTAAAAAAAAAATGCAACACAGGCTGCATTTCAGATTTTGTGCATTCATGCAGGGTTAAACAAAAAACAACCAAAAACACTTTTTGTTGGTGAAATAGTTTAATTTTAAAACTTAGTATCTTCAAAGTTTGAGATTTGATTAATTTCAATATTTTCAAACAAATAACTTATAACAGAGTATATAAGGAAACAAAATTAGAAAACTTGTTACGCCATTTCATCAATTAGAAGGCCAAAGTTTGTAAAGACAGGTTGTTTTCACAGATGCTTCCTGGTCACTGCATACAGGAAGAGACGAAGAAAACAAAAAAACAAATCACTTCCCTCTCATTAAATAGTAATTATAACCCTTTTCCACCTTTAATTTAAACCGAGCCCATCTCTGGACACTTGTACTGATTAATTTAAACAAAGCCTGTTTTACATTTGGCTTTACTCCTTCAAAACATTTGTCAACAAAGCCTTTAACAGATGAAATCCTAAAAATGTGCCTGACTTTACAAAAGGCACAACTCCAGCACTGACATCACATAGTGATTAAAGTAATCACAACCTGTAACAAGATAAATCAAAGTATATTTAAAACAATAAGGATGAAATCTTCAGTGTAAAAAAAAAAAAAAGTAAAATATAGTTTTTAGTCTACAGTTTGCAGAAGGCCTGGGCTACTTTGGAGCTGGTCTTCCTGTTGAGGGATCGACAGATGAAAGCTCCAGCGTCCATCAGCTTCTGGAGGTCAACTCCCTAAGAAGAAGGTACAAAGTCAAAAAGTACACATTTTTTGAAGTTTTTATTTGGGGATTAGAGGGTCTGATTAGGATGCTTCCTCAGCGCCTCCCTCCGGAGGCTTCCCAGGCCTGCCCCACTGGGAGGAGACTGCAGAGCACAGGTGGAGGGAATACTATCCTCTACCCTGGGATCAGAAAGTCTGAGTCTTTGTAACCCAGCCACAAACAAGCTAAGGAAGATGATAAATGGATTTATTTATTGGAAGCTTGTAAAATATTTACAAAAAAGTACTATTTTCCAAAGTATCTTTTTATTTTGAAAACCCTCAATAACGTAAGCAAGATGTTTCTTCTTTAAATCAGAGCATTGTCCTTTACGTTAATTTACTTTTATTACAGTATGGAACGTTTTCTTTGCTTGGTCTAGTTTGGATTTGTGTTTGCAGATGTAGTGATGATCTACGTTCACTGACGACGGTTATTTTGGGGGAGCTGTGGCTGAGTGGTTAGATCAGTCGTCATCCAATGCAAGAGTTGGGGGTTTGATTCCACCATCATTCACATGCTGAAGTGTCCCTAGGCAAGACATTGAACCCTTCATTGCCTCCAATGTGTGTCCCATCGGTGAATGAATGTGATAAAGCACTGATTATTCTTTGTACAGATCTAGTAGAGTGCTGTATGAATGGGTAAACAGATTGTGTTGTAAAGTGATTTGAGTATCTTGACAAGATAGAAAGGTGCTACGGTATACAAGTTCAGTCACCATTTATTAGAAGAATTAAGAGTCCATGCAGTGACTTCCAAAACAGCTCATTTTACTTTTAAAGCAGCGCTGAACAACTTCCCTGAATGTCACAGATCACAAAACTGATAGTTTCACCATTGAGAAACAAGTTGCGCATCTCTGAATACCTTACATAGGTGAAGTTAAACTCTGACTCACAGGAACTAATCTTCTGCATGCTTTAGATGTTTTCTGTTTCTTTTTTTAATTTTGTTTAAACAAATGCAACTGACAGGATTTTGTAGAACTCAAAGAGATAGTGACAATGTAATCTTACAATCTGAGTCAGGTGTGTAGGAGCAGATATTCCATTCAAACAGACATGCTTTAAATGTTAAATGGTAAAAGACAAAGCTTAGGATGGCTTAAAAAAAAAAATCATCTTATATTGCTGTTTCCAATTAACCTAACTACCGTATTTTTCGGAGTATAGGTCGCACCGGAGTATAGGTCGCACCTTCCGTATTTGTCGGTCTTTAACACGCTCCCGTGTACATGTATAATACGTTTTGACCAATTATTGCCAATAAATTAGAAAAAATCCGTAAATACGCTTCGGTGTTTACCACACATCTATTATGCGTCACCGCTACGCGACGCGTCAGCGCATCATTTGCTCTGCTCATGCCTGGTACCCACTGCCCCCGGTTTCAGGCGGCTGAAGCGGCCGGTTTACATTCAAAGTCTATTGAGGAGACGCGTCGAGTCACGGTAAACCAGGAAGCGGCGCGATTCGAGTGATAGAAGCGGCGCGGCGGCAGCCTGCACACGCACGCGCGCATCGGCGTCGAACTGCCAACGCCATAAAATTCCATCTCTGGAGGCTCGACGCGTCCAGCAAACAGTGGGGAGAGCCTCTGCTATCTGATTACACAACCACAACGGGACTTTTTTTTTTACTTTTTAAACTTACCGGATCCAGCCTCCATGAATTGGACCCAAACTCCGGTAAGAAACGTGGCATTTTTACAGTTGCTGCTGACAGGCTGCTGTCCTCTCCAGTGTAGATCACCCCAAACATAAAAAAAAAGTTTTAATCTCATCGAAGACCGTCGGAGGTGCAGTTAACACAACAACTGAACCCGGAAAACGAGCTACACCTCCTCCCTCTGCTACCCCCTAGTGTACGTCATCAGACGGCCTTCAGTGGCAGTGGGACCCTGACAAACGGCCAAAAGGGGGCGGCAGGCGCGTTTCGAGTTGTGCAGTGGGTACCAGGCATTAAAATGGCGGCCGCAGAAGCGAGCGAGCATCGATAGACTTCACAAGAAAACACGGTAAAAACAATTATTTCTTTGCGAGAAAAAATATATTTCTTAGCTGACATTATAGTACAAGGGTTCCTGAGCTTAACCAATTCACGAAATGTTCAAATCAGCTGGATTTAAAAAAAGTAGTTCGCCGATTTGCCTGCAGGCGGTTGGGACGCTTTATTTCTTTTAATTTACCTAAATAAACGCTTAAATACATATATTCTTAGCTGACATAATAGCACAAGGGTTCCTGAGCTTAACCAATTGGATTTAAAAATCTGCGGTGTGGTTTATGAGTTACGGTATCTTGCTAACAAAGACAGCGAACCTCACAGCTAAATGCAGCTACATCCAGAGCAGGGGGCGGGCAGCGACAAGAGTCAGTCCGACCAGAGGAGGCTTTTTTCGGACACATGAGCTAGAAACGGCCTGGAAGTGTCTCCCTAGCGGACAAAAGTGGTACTGCACCATTTTTTGCCCAAAATGAAAAACGGCGAATCAGAGCCAAAAATGGGTCTAAAAATATGGGGAAAACTCCATAAATAATATGCTTCGGTGTATAATACGCAGGACATTCAAATGAGCAAAAAAAACTGCGTGTTATAGACCGACAAATACGGTACGTTTAACTCTGCTGCAAATGTCTGCCACAGGAGCGCACAGCAAGGCTTTTAAGAAGATTAACACTTAAAAACAATTATTTGTTTGATAAAAATTATAGCAAATATGTGTCTGAGCTGAACTTTTCCTTAATAAATGAACGTAATTGTGAAATGAGCTGGATTTTAAAATTTGTTTCGCCAAAAGTGATTAAAAGCCATATATAGGTCGCACCTGAGTATAGGTCGCAGGCCATGAAAAAATGATAAAAAGGTGCGACCTATACTCCGAAAAATACGGGATTTTCCCCCAGCAAATCATTTTAATAAAAAGTTGCACAGCTTTAACATTTTTTTTTATATAGCTTGGTGTTTAAGTTAATCTGCTTTTGTTGACATATATTACTTTTTTTTAATATTATTAAACTTAACTACTTTAAAGTGATTAGAGATAAAGAAATAAATACAAAAAAACGTGATTTCTTACGGTTTGAATCCCAAGTCCGTGCAGCATATAAACAACATCTTCGGTTGCAACATTCCCAGAAGCCCCCTGGGCGTACGGACAGCCACCCAGTCCAGCTACTGACGAGTCTACGACACTGACTCCCATCTGAAAACCACAAAGCGTTAACGACGGTGTTGTAATTACAATAACAAGACGCACATTTTATCACATTAATGACACTTTAAGATGACAACATAAACTCATCCTGACCTGTAGGGCTACTAGGATATTAGCCAGAGCCTGGCCATAAGTGTCATGACAGTGCACAGCCAATGCACTGACTGGCACCACTTTGCTCACAGCTTCTAACATTTCAGTCATACTACCAGGAGTCCCCACTCCAATAGTGTCACCCAAAGAGATCTCATAGCAGCCCATGGAGTACAAACGCTTAGCTACCTGCAAGACGAAAAAAATTATTTAGTTCTGTCAAGCAGAGACAAACGGCTTCACACTTGCTGAAAGAGCATGGCACATATCAAGTAAGAACTCACATATGCAACTTTTTCAGGTGCCACCTTGCCTTCATAAGGGCATCCGACAACACATGAGATATAACTGTGGTGATGAGAAACATTGTAGCAACAATTTAACGACAAGCCATGATGATTTAAAGGTTTACTGACAGCCACAAGTAGGCAAGCAATCATACCCTCTTACTGGCACAGCAGCCTCTTTAGCTGCCTTCATTACGTTGTCAAAGCGCTGTAAACTCTCCTCCACAGAGCAGTTAATGTTCTTCTTACTGAACAGCTCAGATGCAGCACCAAATATGGCCACCTCTGAGGCTCCTGCCTTTACCTAGAGTAGAAGAAGAAATGAAATATAGTACAGTTTGCATAAACAGTGCATAGATGAGTTGATGTAAAATATGTTGTGTCTGACACTCACGGCAGCCTGGAAACCCTTGAGATTAGGGGCGAGGACTGGATAGGACACTCCTGGTTTCTTACTGATACCTTTCATCACTTCCACCTGGTCTGCCATCTGACATTTGGATGACAGAAACATGTCAGCAACTAAAAAAAAAAAAAAAAAGAAACAAGTGCCGTTCATGCCGACACGTGGCAGTTTCTGTATTCAGTGGGGCATGTCAGCACTTTGAGAACAGAGGAAAATACTCACCTGTGGAACCCATTTAGGAGAGACAAAGCTGGTGGCCTCAATGACTGGTAGTCCTGCCTCTGACAACATGTTTATTAAATTAATTTTTGTTTCTGTTGGAACAACAGTCTGAGAGGGAAAAAAAGAAGAAGAAACAAGCACAAAGGAAAACTTAATAGACAACGATGACTGTGCATTCACTAACATTGTTTCTCTGGATGACATCACTCGTGAACTATGACCCATTTAACATTTAGGCATTTTATTAACCTTAATGGTGTAAAAAAAAAAGCTTAGAAATTAATCTTAAAATACACACGTTTGAATTACACACTGATTTTTTTTAATCGTCTAAGAGGAGCAAAGTTTAACAATACATAATTTCCCCCTTTTTTTCAGATGAACAAAACAAAAAATACAAAAGAATAGAAATAAATAAGTTGCCTTTATGTATTTTGAGTCTGGTATTTGTAACTGGGTGATTCTTAAATTTATATGTACACAAAAACATGTATTTTCTGTTTATGTTTAATAGTTGCCAAGGTTTACAAATAAAAAGCTGCTCTGTTGGACTATTTAGTTATTTGTTTTCAGCTGCTCCCTTCCTCAGGGGTCGCCATAGTGAATTAACTTGCTCGACGACTTGGCAATTGTTTTTCCACCGGATGTTCTTCCTGACACAACCCAGACCACCGAGCTACCACAGCCCTCTGTGTGGAGCAGAGAGCTGCCATTTAGGATGCCCGGGGGTTAAGGGGCTCAGAGTGGGACAAATGAAGGTGCTTCACCTTTCCCATCAACATTTTGATATGGTCATTCTGGGGAGTTAAACCAACGACCTTCTGATCACAGGCTCGCCTCCTCTGACCTCTGAGTCACTACTCCCCCATTCTGTTGGACTAAATGTAGTTAAAAAACTACAATGTTAAAATATTTGGTGTCCTGTACTTTGTACACGAAAACATTGTCTCAAAATATTCTGTTTACATGTGCACAGCCTTTCACTATGATCAAACATATTACAAGTCTGAAAGACTATAAAGATTGTAGTCTGTAATGTGGTGTGATTTTATGATTTAAATACAAATTAAAATTTAAATATGATTAATTCCCTTTTGATAACAATCTAAAACGCATACTAGTTTGTTTGACAGACAAAACTTTCGTTTTCTAATAATTGAACTAAAACCTTCGGGAAAACAAACAAAAATCTAAATTCACACAAATTCTACCTGTATGCACCTGCTCCACACAAACACTGTTGAGCAACACCAATTATTCTGATTACCAACAAACTAGAGCGTTTCCTGGTTAGTTACAAATCAATTTAAATAATTCAATTTTTTTAATTTATTTTAATTTACGTACCTTTTCATTTTGTAGCCCATCTCGGGGTCCCACTTCCACTATTTTTACCTTTTCAGGAAGACAGTGGCCAGCTCTTAGGCTAGCCTAGGGGAAAAACACCCGACAGTCACTAACTAGCTTACCGTTGCAGTTCTTCGTGTCAAAAAAAACCTGCCGTGCTAAAATATTAAAGTAATAACTCACCGTTTTCACCTGGACTACAGACCCGAACGCCTGATAATGTCGACGAAGTCCTGGTCTTAAAATGTTTCTGTTGACCAGTCTTACTGCGGCCGCCATCGTTGTAAAACCTATGACGTCACTTCCGGTCTCTTAGCTGTACTTGTGGCAGATTCTAAATGTTACACGTGCGCCATCTACTGGTAGAATTTAGGAACTGAAACGCGTTTATAATGGGAAAAGATGTCCATAGCTCTTTATGTTGAATTATTGTTTCATTTTATCGATTTACTGTGGCTCATATTTATTTAGTAATTTTCTTATTCATAATTTTAAGATTATTTTTAACCTTAGTTTTTAAAAAAAGAACTGAAAATTTCAAAACAAAGAAGCTAATAATGGTCTACCACAATGTTGTTCAAATCAAAATTAATTTGGCTAATTATGGTTGAGCTTCAATTTTTTTCCCCCAGCCTAAATGAAACAAAAACTAATTTAAATTACTGTAGTTCTCATAAGAGACATTTATATATATAAAAATACAATTAAAAACATACAAAATAAAGACCTACTGTACATAAGAGCTCAGTGTTTAAAAATCAAATCTATAAATACATCTTAAACTGAATAGCCTCCAGCTTAACACTATGACTCAGATACAACTGTACAAAAATATGTTTAATGTGTCAAAATAAAAAAAGACAAATAAATAATTATTATGGTCATGGTGCATATCATAATCAAGTAACAATATAAAGGCAATGAAACACTAAAAAAAAACATATACATACCCTGGACATTCTGTAACTTTAGTGAACTTTAAAGCAACAATTCAGTTGAGTCACTATTTGTCTTAATTGAAAACAATAACTCCCAAAAATCTGCAAATAAAAACATTTTTTCATGCATACCAAATAGAAAACACTTAGCAAAAACATCATGTAACTCCAAGTGAACCAAAGTAAGCACTGATTATGCATGCTTTGGATACTGCATATATTCAGCAAGACGAAGAAAAAGCTTTAATTTTTCACAAAAGCCTTACTGGAATAAAATAAAAATTGCATTTCATTCATTCAACCTTTATTTAGTCAGGTAAATCTTATTGAGCCTCATTTAACTTATTGATTGAACTTATTGATTCCTAGTACAACACAGAGGTGTGTATTTACATCACTAGACTCCAAAGTTTATGCATAAATTCTAAATTCTCCTGCATGGCTTTGTATCTGCACACACTTTGGTCCAGTTTCACTGCAGCTCGTCATCGCTGTCGTCCACCTGCTGGATGATGAGGTCTGCCCCCGAGTCTTCTGCCAGGTCGTCGTCATCATTCGCCATCCAGTTCCTCTTGGTGTCCCCCTCCTCCTCGCCGTCCACGCCTAGTAGCAGGGCTGGCTCGTCACTGGGCGCCTGCAGACTGTCCATGGGGATGTCATCACAGCCTACTTCCTGGATGCAGGTGGTGCACATGCGGTAGCGGCGCGTGCCCTCACAAACCACGTGCCCAGTCTCCTCGGTCACCTGACATTTGCACTTCCTGCACACCAGCTTCCTGGCTTGATGGATCTGCAGGTATGCAAACAGACTATGTTTCAGGGGCGGCCAGACAATAGGGGGCACTAGGGCGCCGCCCCACTGGAACTTTTGGAGCTATTCACCATTTTACATTGAAGAGTTAAAAAAAAAAAAGAAATTATAAAATAAAAATATTTTGAAATATATGTACCTATATATGTTTTTAGTTGTGTAGGAAAAATATTTTATAGGTAATGATGAGTTATATTCTTTGTTTCAAAAAACGTTTTCTGATTAGTGACGTATTTCCGGAAAGATGCTGGGCGCAGATTTCAGCGCCCTGGACACGTCCAACGTGAGCTGTATCCACAATCGCATGCTTCAGTTTTATTTTTTGTGTTGTTTTTTGTCTGGGAACAGAGCCGCTCAGGTAGGTTTTAAATCATTGAAAACCCTTTATCTAATGCCTATTTGCCATTTCTAACTGCTATGCCTATCAACTTTTAGAAGTCTCTGTTTCTTTGTGAAAAAGCCAACTGTTATCAGACTACATATAACAATAATGATGAATTTAATTTATAACGCACTTTTCATTAACAAAAATCTCAAAGTGCTACAAAGTGCAGCTAAAATCAAAGATCAAATAAAAATAAGTGATATAAATCAAGTAAAATCAGTGATAAAACAACAAAAAGCAATAATAAAATCAATTAAAACGATGATAATATCAACTTAGATCAAAGAAAAAATCATGTGGAGGCAGAGTAGGCTTGCTTAAAAAGAAAGGTCAGATATATGAAATATTATTGGAGTGGAGGCTATGTGGACAATTTTAACAGCAGTCATTAATGCATGCCTTATTGAAATATTATTTACACGTAGCTGTCAGCTCATTTAAAAGAGGCGCAGCATCCATTTCGGTCAGGCAGATATTGGGAGAGGCCCTTGTTTTATTATTGTAAACTGGTTTAATTCTGTTATTCCAATATCAGTTCGGAAGTTGTCGTCTTTAGGCCTGAACACCTTTGGAACACATTCAGTTATTCTTAATGATAGAATAAATGTGAGTAAATTAAACTTAAATTTAGACAAATTTAGATTAAGCTCAATTGCATTTTCTGTAAATTGCCATAAAACAACTCTTATTGTCTGGTGCTATAAAAACAGCTTGATTTATTGACGTCCTCCTGTGAGTGAAAGGACCTACTGTCTCAAAATGGCTGCGCAGATGCTCCAGGCGAGTGAAGCGCTTGTTGCAGGCTTGACATGGATACGGCCTCTCGCCGGTGTGACAGCGCAGGTGACGCTTCAGGTCAGCCTTCCTCTTCACCGTGTGTGTACAAAAGGGGCATTTGAAACGCATGATTGGGTTGGAATCTGCAATAAGAAAGAAAAATACTAAAGATATTTGCTCCAAGTCTGTTGTGAACTTTATTTTTGACCTCTTCAAAAGGCCAAACCCACCTTTGTTAAAGTGGCTAACGACACCAACAATGGGTGGTAGTGTGGCGTAAAGCTCCTCTGCCTTTTCAGCCTTTTGAGTTCTGGCCTCCTGAAGGTCCAGGTCTTCGGGCTGGCTGGAGCGAGTGCTGTTGGACGCCCTCCTTTTGCTCACTCCTGCTCTTCCACGCCGGCGCTCTGATCCAGGTAGTGTGTACAGAGGGTCCTGGGGGTCCTGCAGATCATCCACCTCTGCAGTGAACTCATTGGCGGGGCTACTTGGGTCAGTCTTAAGAGCGGGGGCGGAAACATCCTGCTCTCCGTCTTTCCCCAAGAAACCAGACTGGGATCTGGAGTTGTCGCGGGTCCAGAGCGCAGGCGGCGGGCTGACAGAGCGGGGGCCTTGCTGCTGGCGCTCCGTGGACTCGTCTCCCGCGCCACTGGCGAACGAACACGTCTCAGACAAGCTGAGGCAGCGGTCGCTGTCCTCGTCTTTCACACTGATGTCCAACGAGGACTTGATGAAGTTCTTACAGTAGCTGATGACGGCGTTCATCTGCAGGTAGCTGGCTGCAGACATGATTTCAATCACATTGTGACTAGAGAGGTCCAGCTGGCCAGAGTAGATAAAATCCAGGATGACGGTGAACGTCTCCGGGGTGAAGACGTCGAAGGTGGCGTTGACGGTGTCAGGCAGCCCGCCGGGCCCTTGGGTGAGCAGCATGCGGAAGTACCCGCTGCTGGCGAACAAAACGTTTCGGTGCGCCCTGAAGAGCCGGCCCTCCACCAGAACGCTGCAGTCACAGAAGAGCTCCTGGTGGCGCTGCTGGTTGAGCTGCTTCAGCAGGTTGCTCTGGTGAGAAACGGTGATGTCCGCCGTGTTGAACCACCTCTGAGGCTGCCTGCAGGAGACAAACAGGACAGCATCGTCACTGCGAACGCTCCACACGTTTAAAATGCAGGGACATCGCTCAGCATGCAGGAGTAATGAAGGAACGTTCTCATTATTCTGTGTTAACGCTATAATTAGGGGTGCATGTGCAGAAGCGTTGAAGCACCCTTACACGTACCCTTTGTAGAAACATCAAAGTTTAAACAGCTCACAAAAGTAGGATTTTACAAGTTCCTGACTGATATTTTAATATTTTCCTTTTTCCCATAATTAATTTGACAGATTTTTCAAAAAAATATGTGCAACTGGTGATGTCATACAATCTTACAATTTGTCTAAAACTTATAAATGTTGTGTAAAGATATACTTTAATACATATACAAACTATATATTAAACATATTGTTTTGCACTTCATGTGTCATTGCTAAAGGACTTGTGGTTTTCTCTTAAATCCCACTTAAGTAGAGAGAGAGAGAGTGCACAACCAAGCTTCCATAACATAAAATTATATTTTAGCTAAAATATTTTCCTCAAAGCAGAAAGTAAATTAACCATTTTTTTAACTTGACATATGTCCTACATAAAAAAATAAAAAAATAAAAAAACATTTTTGTATGTATATCTGACGTAATCATTTGCTTGAAGCCTTTATTTCAGGTTTGTGCCGTATACTTATGCATTTGTGCTTATACTATGGTACACCATAGTGATCTAATGAAACACTGGCAACAGCTTTAACTATCCTTTTAGAGTTTATTACTAAAATGTTTTTCTTAGCTTTGGCTATTACAAATGTATGTTGGTATTTTGGGTAGACAATGCATCGGCATCATCCAGAATTTCTTTTGAAATTTGTTCCGTTTTGTGACGATGCCCACATCCTTTGTGCAGATGGTTTTAAATAACCCAGCTGAAGTTTAGATGACACATTTGTGCCACATTTTGCATAAATGACACCTCAAGTCTGGCCATGGCTTCACAGCTCCCCCCGCAAATAAATGAGAGAAAACCAGTCATAATGATGGGAGCTGTCCCAAATAACTCACATCACCATCACCCTGGAACATTCTGTGCTTCAGACCCCAAATATTAGCTATGTGTCATTTTCAAACAAATATAAAACGCCCTACAAGCTCATCTGTGATTAATTGCATCTCTATATGAATGTTCATTCTATCAAAAAATGTATTTGTCGTTTAAATAAGTCTAATAATATAATTATTCTACTGTTGACTAACATTAAATATAGTGCAGTGAAATACTCATCTGTGCTTTGGAGACATTGGTATGATTGCCTCCTGAATGGTTTCTTATTTATTTTATTATATTCGTTATCTCTTATGTAAATTGGACTCCGAGTCTGTAATAAAATCTATCTAATCTATCTATCTAATCTATCCATCCATCTATCTATCCATCTAATCTATCCATAATCTATCCATCCATCCATCTATCTACTGTATCTTGTATTAGATTAGACCACGCCCACCTGACCTCATTCCGCTTTGTGATTTGCTAAACAATCAGTCAATCAAAATGTTTTTTTTATGTGTTACGCCCGGCTTCAGTCAGGGCATCGGGTGACAAACACCTTATCGTTCCTGTGATGAGTTCAAGGAACGTTAAAAAAATTTTAAAAAAAGACGAGTCGAACTAAAAATCTGTGATGGATTCAACACATTATAATTGAGACAGAATTAAAATGAGCTGGACATGTGGTCCAAATACTGTATAGCTATATTTTACATGTAAGTAAATCAAATATGGGCTACATAAATCATCATCATCGTGAAATCGATGAAACGCGTTTCAATTCGCGTCGCAAATGCAACTTCATTGAAATCAGCAGCGCCCGACAGTCCTCGATGAAACGCCCGCCGCGGCGGATCCGGATCCCCCGTTTACACGTGAATCTAAAGCGATGTGAACCGGAGCCTCCCTTCTTTAAAGCCCGGCATGGTTTGACCTACAAAGCCTCTCGGTCGTGCTGCAGTCCCGCGAGGGGAGAAGCGGGCAGCGCCGCACCGGAGCAGCCCAGTGTCCTGGAGCGACGCCCACTTCAGGCTCCACACACAATGGAGGAGACAACAAGAAGCTCCGGCTGCGAGCACGCCAACACCTGAAGACATGACGCTCAAAAACACCCGGTTTTACCCACACCCTTCACACCGGAGGTCCCGAGCAGCGTGGAGGATTCTCCCCCACAGAGAGAGGCTCCTTCAGGCGAGACCCGCTGACGCCCCACTCCCACACAAAAAGCAGCGTCCATACTCACTGGTGGCTTGATTCACCCGGCGCCCGGTTGTGTCTGATCGCCCCCAAGTCTGACACCATATCCATTTTCATTGATAACTGTATATAGTATATATATATATTTTTTTTTTATTCCACCCCCCCTGCTCCTGTTTTCCCTCCCACCCCAGGTCCAGGGTCCACAGCCAGCAGGCACTTCCTGCTCAGCCCTAAAGACCGAAACCCGGTCAGCGCGACTACTGGAGCTCCGTGCTGACGTGGGTGTTTATTAACAGGGTGCCCCGAAGGTTCAAGGAGCCATTTAAAGCCCCAGCGTCCCTCTAAACACCACCCAGTGGGAAAAACACCAGCACACACCACACAGGTAGAAATCACCCCAAGAACAAATAATGCCTTTTTTTTTGTGGAAAAATCTTTATTTTTTTCATTGCCATGGATGATGCATTTATATAAATCCCTCATTAAACCAATTATGGAAGCTCATTTCTGCCAGTCCATTAAAAAAAGTTGCAAAAATTATCTAAAAAATTCGAGATGCCGTAATTTCGAGATGCCGTAATTTCGAGATGCCGTAATTTCGAGATGCCGTCACGTAATTACGAGATGCCGTCACGTAATTACGAGATGCCGTCACGTAATTACGAGATGCCGTCACGTAATTACGAGATGCCGTCACGTAATTACGAGATGCCGTCTCGTAATTACGAGATACAGTCTCGTAATTTTGAGATAATTTTTGCAATTTTTTTAATAGACTGGCGGAAATGGGCTTCCATACAAATAACAGGACAAAAAAAAAAAACAGCTAAACGTGTGTAAATAAACAAAAATAAGAAAAGCAAACATTCATATACTGTATTCCACTCGAGGCCTGAGACTGTGTTTAAGGTACTCACTGCTGTCGTTCAGAGCAGTCTGGGGGAAAAGCAACAAAACTGCACACTTTTTTTCCCCTTCATATCGGTTTTAAATTAAACATTTGTAATGAACAATTGCCTATGTTTACCTGTATAAGCTGGAAAGACTAAAATTAGTTCAACAACGTCCAAAACAAAAAAAACGGAGCAGTTTGGGATGAAGACGTCAGAACATTTTAATGTACCGATGTGCTCAAAGGGCTTTGTTTACCTTGAGCGTGGACCTGCATTTCAGCATCTGGAAAATAACTGGAGTCATTTCTTTCAATCTGCACTATTTGATGCAGTTTGGGATAAATATTTAGGTTTGTTGTCGCCGTTTGCAATGAACACCTTTAACACGATAGATTTTAACAGTTTGTTGTTTTGGGGGGAGATTCGTAAACAAGCGGCTGCATCAAGACGCAGCGCCGCTGGAGAATCCTGCGGGGTTCTTGGACTGCCAGCGCCACAAATCCTCACCTATTAAAAAAAAAATAATGCAGATTAGTAAATTATTGAGAAGTATTTAAGCATTATTCTGTGGCTTTATAAATAACTTGTAGTGTGTGTGTTGCAGGAGTTGTTTATCGGTGCAACTATGCTTACACATTCTGTCCAAGTCGAACTGAGCCTTCCAGCCCAGCTCCTTCTCAGCCAGTTGAGGGTCAGCAAAACAAGATGCTACGTCTCCTCCTCTACGAGGCGCAATCTTGTATGAAATCTATATAAATATATTTTAAATGGACAAAAAAAACATGCTCATTACATTTAAACCAAACTATTTAATGGCATAAACTGACATTTATGTGAACACCATCCTCATCTTACACTCACAGAACAACAATCACGTTCAATCCTTCACAAAAGGACACAAAACTAAAAAAAAATATGAATCTGGATTTAAGTGGGGGAGCAGAAGGGCTCTTTAGTGACTCACCTCCCTCCCTGATGCCTTCTCCATCGCTTTCACCATCTGGAGCACAGAGTAACCATTTCCTGTTCCAAGGTTGTAAACCTGCAAACAGAAAAAAAGAAAAAGAAAAATGAGCAACTGCAGTTTGCCAAAAAAATAAAAAATACATGTTTTGTTTTTTTTAACTCTTAAATGCACCTTGCATCCACAGCTGTCCTTCAGCTTTTTCAAAGCTGCTATGTGTCCCTTTGCCAGATCCACAACATGGATGTAATCACGCACACCTTAGGAAATAAAAAAATAAAAGCATGATTGTTACGGTTTGTTTATTTAGGAACAAATAAATCAAAAGTGATGCCGTTACCTGTGCCGTCAACCGTGTTGTAGTCATTCCCAAACACACTGAGAAACTCTCTCCTTCCCACTGCCACCTGTGAGCATCACAAACTGGGATTTAATGGGACGACAGCGGAGCGTACGTTCATGAAGGCTGCAGTTTCTGGGTGATTCTGTTAACCTGAGCAACGTAGGGCAGCAAGTTGTTTGGGATACCCTGAGGATCCTCGCCGATCATACCAGACTTATGAGCTCCGATGGGGTTGAAGTAACGAAGCAGCACCGCGTTCCAGTCCTGGAAGCACAGAGGTGATGACAAAACAACCCGACAGGAGCAAACGCGTGCAGCTCTTAACGAGCATCAACGTTCTGATGAGCACCTTTTCCGCTTTACAGTGGTCCTTGATCATCTCCTCGATGAAGTACTTGGTCTTGCCGTAGGGGTTGGTGCAGGCCCCTACAGGGTGCTGCTCGTCTATCGGAAGGCGCTGGGGGTCTCCGTAAACCGTGGCGGAGCTGCTGAAGACCAGATTGTGCACCTTGTGAGCCTGCATCACCTGAGAGACATGCAGATGCACACAAACACGGCACAAACGCACAGTCAGCAGGCCAGCGCACACGCTTCCACGAAANNAAAACACACACAGGTAGTGCTGTTAGCAAACTTGAGTTTCAAATAATGCGATTAGCTTAAAGGGTGGGGTGGGGGGAGATTAGCACACAAACTGCTCAGTTCAGGGGAAAAAAGATGGAACATGCAAAAATAATAATGAACACAAAAGAAGATGATTGTGTCAAATCAAACGAGGAGGGTGCAAAATGAAACTGACCTCGAGCAAATTGATGGAAGCAGTGAGGTTGACTCTGTAGTACCGCAGCGGCTGCTCCACGGACTCCCCGACCGCCTTCAAGCCAGCAAAGTGCATCACCGCGCTGAAGGAATGCTGCCACGCAGATTTACACGTTAATAAATGCACAATAGGAATACTACGTTATTACGCAACAATTTTAAGAATTCTTTGACGTCAACAGGAATTTTTTTTTTGTTCCTAAAAAAAACTTGAATCTTTTTCAACTAATGCCGACATGTTGAAATCTAGCTCGAACACTAAAATGTATTCAGGTTGTTTAAAAACAGTCCGATAAAATGGCCACTGCTGCAGATGTTTCGTCCCATCCTGCAGTTAAAACGGTTTAGTTTATTTATTCATTTCAGTTAAAAAACACAAAGACAATTTCAAAACAAAGAAAATAAAAATAAAAAATAAAAATGAAAGGCAGCAGAAGAAGAAAATCTCATCATTTCTGCCCCTTAACAAAATCAATTCAAACAATAAAAACATATATAAATAATACAACAAAATACACAACTTATCATCATTTTTCATTTATGTTTCATTAGATATTAACTAACTTATATGTATCTTAATATATTCTTAATCTTTTTCTTGAATATAAATAATGACTTGTCTTTTTTAATATAATTATCCAAACTATTCCTTAAACATATTCCCTGTGTTGAAGTAGACCTACCCCTTAAACTGGTTCTACGATATACTTCGGTTTTACAAAAATATCCATTCCCTTTAGATTATAACAACTACTGTATTCCTTTTCACAAAATACTCTTGAATGTTTGATGGTAGTATGTGATTTTGAGCTTTGTACACAAGTAAGAGAATATTCTAGTCCACCAAATCATAAAACTTATGTAATTTCAATTGATAAAATACTTGAAGGATGACAGTAATGCCTTCTTGTGATAATTCTTACAGCTCTTTTCTGTAAAAAGAGTTCATTAAGGAGTTGAATTAGCTCCAACGAGCTGGACTGCGTTAACATTCTGACCTTTTCGAAGAGTTTTTCCAAGCCGGGGCGGTCCAGAAGGTCGAGATTGTGAAACTCGATGCTAGTGTTCAGAATTTTTTCTATTCTTCGTATGCTCTCCGGCACACCCCCCTCTCCTGCACACAGTGACAGCAGGTACTGTAATGACCTGTTTGACTCGTTATTTAATGATAACTTTGAACGAATATTCCTCCGGTGATGGTTCTCACCTTTTACAGCGTTACTAAAGTTATCTACCACGACTGGCTGGAATCCGGCTTCGATGAGCTCCAGCACACAGTGACTCCCGATGTATCCGGCTCCACCCGTGACCAGCACCTTCTCTGCCATCTTCAGGGTCTGTCACAAACAGATTTATGATTCAGCAATCCCTTCATTTACTGTTTTTTAGTGGTTTCAGCTCTGCCTGATCGCCTCTGAACACACCTTTTGTTAAATCCAGTTGACAGGTGTGTGACTCACCTGTATAACAGGTCAGAACATTAAACCTGTCCAACTACATGAAACAATATCACAAAAACAATGTGTGGTTAGCAGCTATTTATTATTCATATAGTGAGTTTTGTATTAAAAAGTGTAAATCTAGTACTTCCTTCTCCTACTGTCTCATATTCTTATTTCCTTAAGATTAAGTGCGTCAGCAAATCTTTTAAAAAAAGCTTACAAACTGAACTCTGAACACACAAACACTGAAAGTTTAACCACATACAGCTCATATTTCACGCTGTGTGTAAAATACTTACCAAATGTTGACGTAAAGAAGCTAAATAGTCGCTTCCGGTGGAGTTTGGTAGTGAAACGGTGAGTTTAGCGTCAAACTAAAGATTTTATCTGTGTCTTCATTCAGAAAAGACTTCTCTTCTTTATGAAAACTCACAACTTCCGGGTAAACGTGGAGGAGCGTTAAGTAAGCGATTAACGCGCAGCTTCCGGTACGCGTGTCTTCAAAATAAAAACATAAACGTAGCTAAATGTAAACGTAAGCAGATAAACATTATTCTAGTTTGAAGTAAATTGTTAATAATACTTATTAAATTATAATTTTAATTATAACTTTGAATAAATAGGTAATATTTTAACATAAATGTTGTGTTTAGGTTTTATTTTGAAGCAGAAAAACAGAATCTAGTGATACGTCAATGAGAAACTTTACCATGATTGGTACGTGGTTTGTCACATTCATGACGTCAAAGGGTAGTACAATAAAACCACGCCCCTGTCCAAGCAGACAGGGAAGTGTTTGTTCTGAGCATCCACCTCTGGCACACCTCAGATGGCAAAAGAAAAAGTGCCACGTTTTCTAAAAGCAGTCTGTTGCAGCAGAGGCAGTTCTGCTGAATTAGACCAACATTAAGTGTAAATGATAGTTTTCCTGCCCCAGACAGGACAGGCTGCCAAGAGAAAGTTTAATTCAGCTGTGTATCAATAACCATCTGCACTCATTGTCTTAAAATTAAAATGTAACACCTGGGATTACACAAAGACAAAAAAAAAAAACTCTACTTTTTTTCAAAATAAACCCAAAGGCTAGTAAGATAAGTTTATTGGATCTTTTTCTTATAAACTTTCTCTTAAATCTAAAAATGGTGACAAGTGACTTTTTCATTTTTATTTTAAGAGGTTGTTTTTTGTAAATAAGGCTACTTTTAAACTGAACTGTAACTTATGAGTTGTCAGGTCTCTGTAGTAAACGAGTCCCCGAGGCTCAATGGGATTAACCCTGTCTAAATAAAGGTTGAATGAATGAATGAAACTTATTAACTAACCCTCACCGCCAGATGCAGGAAGAGGGCCACCTGCATCGTGAAGGACCTCACTCACCCAGCACACACACTTTTTGCCCTGCTTCCCTCAGGTAGAAGGTTGAGGAGCATAACAGAACCACTTGGCTGAGGAACAGCTTCTACCCTGAGGCTGTTAGACTCATGACCCTAGTCAGG
The DNA here is from genome assembly GCA_038048925.1 of Garcialebias charrua. Classification (NCBI taxonomy): domain Eukaryota; kingdom Metazoa; phylum Chordata; class Actinopteri; order Cyprinodontiformes; family Rivulidae; genus Garcialebias; species Garcialebias charrua. Next base: position 16,971 of record JBBPBX010012117.1, on the reverse strand, counting down.
ATTATCACTGTGAAAACTACTGTGAAAAAAAAAATCACTGTAATGTCGCTTGATATGTGCTGCTGACTATCCATAATGCTGATCTCATGCTGCTGATTTATTTCATGTTGCTGTGTTCATTCTTCCTCATCTGCCCACACAGACTCATGTTCGTGCTGCTGTTATTGGCACATTGTTTTGTACTATTAGTGCTTAGTGTATTCTTAGTTTAGCATATTTCTTAGTACATATCTTAGATCTCACTACTGTTTTTCTTTACAATTTGTATTTTTGTTGGATGTAACTGGGACCCTGTGTACATAGTTTCATTCCACCACATGTACCACATGTGGTGTGAATGACAATAAAGCCACCTTGACCTTGATGATGTACTGAATATGAGCTTTTGCTCCCATTTTACAAATATTTCATTGTTAAAATAAGTTAACGGAGATTTAAAAAAAACATAAATAGTTAATCACTACATTTATTCTGTTTTTCTTTGTTTCAAACAGTGGTGTGTTTGCTTTCATTTAATCAATTTCCCTGTGTTAGAAAAACTGTTTGACCGAGTTTCATGTTCAGGAACATTTACTTACTTCCCAAACTTTATATTTAAAATGTATCTGCAAATAATAAATGTTTGTATCCCACAAACTGTGCACATTTTTTTCTATCCTGTGTCATTTCTGAAGCCGGGGTGACAGACCGGCCTGTGCACTTGAAGAAAGCCAGCAGAAATCTGAGCAAAGAAACATAAAAGCCAACAGATGTCTGAGAGATGGAGCTTGCTTCCATCCTTTGCTGCAAATGCTGTTTCTTGCTTAGTGAGGAATTTGGATCAGATGGAGAAATTTGAAGAGGGTAAACAACTTGGGGATATGATTCAGCCGGGGTATGGAGTAATAAGAAGAGAAACCACTCAGAAGAAGACTGCACATAAGCAAGAATTTAAAACTAGGTCGAGAAACTGGAGTGACATCTTTCATGTGAATGTAATTTATTTTAGAACTAAATTGCTTTTGCTTTATGTGGCTTCAGTTTGTTTCTTCAGAAAGTATTTCTGACTTTAAGATAAGTGTTTTGAAGTAAACGTGCACCTGTTGCTTCACCTGATGCCTCGCAAAACAGAGTGGCAAAATGTGTAGGGAACATCTACCAAAATCTGTCCAAATACAGAGAGAAGCCTTGTTTAACATGACCGCCACAGCTAATCCATCCATCCATCCATCCATCCATCCATCCATCCATCCATCCATCCATCTAGCCATTATCTTTACCCGCTTCTTCCTTTTTGGGTCGCAGCCACAGCTAATCAACTCTAACTAACAGAAAAATGACTCTGAGTTAATTTGACAGATATTGAGCTCAAATTTGGTGTTGCTGCAGCTGAGAGTCATCCCCAACACACACAGTGGTGCTTGAAAATTTGTAAACCTTTTATAATTTTCAATATTTCTGCATAAATATGACATGAAACATCATCAGATTTTCATGTAAGTCCTTAAACTAGCTAAAGAGAACCCAGTTAAACAAACGAGACAAAAATATTATACTTGGTCATTTATTTATTGAGGAAACTGATCCAATATTACAGTACATATTTGTGAGTTTAACGAACAGGGGCTGAGGGCCTCGGAGAAAAATGTTGTTGATGCTCATCAGGCTGAAAAAGGTTACAAGCATCTGTAAAGAGTTTGGACTCCACCAATCCACAGTCAGACAGATTGTGTACAAATGGAGGAAATTCAAGAACATTGCTACTCTCCCCAGGCGTGGTCGACCAACACAGATCACTCCAAGAGCAAGGTGAGGTCACAAAGGAACCCTGGGTAACTTCTAAGCAACTGAAGGCCTCTCTCTCATTGGCTAATGTTGATGTTCATGAGTCCACCATCAGGAGAACACTGAACACCAATGGTGTGCACGGCAGAGTTGCAAGGATGAAGCCACTGCTCTCCAAAAAGAACATTGCTGCTCGTCTGCAGTTTACTGAAGATCACACGGACAAGCCATGAGATTGTTGGAAAATGTTTTGTGGAAGAATGAGACCAAAATAGAACTTTTTGGTTTGAATAAAAAGTGTTATGTTTGGAGAAAGGAAAACTCTGCATTCCTGCAGAAGAATCTTATCTCATCTGTGAAACATGGTGGTGGTAGTACCATTGTTTCGGCTTGTTTTGCTGCATCTGGGCCAGAGTGGCTTGTCATCTTTGATGGAACAATGAATTCTGAATTATATCAGATAATTCTAAAAGAAAATGTCAGGACATGTGTCCTTGAACTGAATCTCAAGACAAGTTGGTTCATGATGCAAGAAAATGACTCTAAACACACAAGTAGTTCTACCAAAGAATGATTCAAGAAGAATAAAGTTCATGTTTTGGAATTGTCAAGTTAAAGTCCTGACTTTAATCCAATCCAGATGTGGTAGAAGGACCTGGACTGAGCAGTTAATGTGAGCCATTTCCATTCTCTTGACAAAATCCACCACTATTTGTCCTTGCTGATTTCTTTCCTTGACCCTACCCAGTACTTCCTCATCCCCTCTGTTTTCTTCACCAACATGTCTTTAAGGTCTTCTCTGATCACCACTCATTCCTCCCTGGGAAGACTCTCCTATCATTTCATCCAGATCCTTCCAGAATGTATCTTTCTCCTTTATGTCACATCCAACCTGTGGAGCATAACCACTGACTATGTTTAGCATCAGACCTTCTACCTTTGGGCACATCATCCTATCTGACACTCTCTTCACCTCTACTACATTCTTTGCCAACTCCTCCTTCAGGACCACCCCTACTCCATTTCTCTTTCTATCCACACCATGGTAAAACAGTTTGAACCCTGCTCCAATGCTGCGAGCCTTGCTGCCCTTCCACTTGGTCTCTTGGACACATAAAACATTTACCTTCCTTCTCTGCATCATGCCAGCCAGCTCTCAACTTTAACTGTCATTGTCTCCTCATTTAGAGTTGCAACCCTCAGTCCTACATTCTTCACTTTCCTCTTCTCCCTCTGTCTCTTGACACATTTATTTCCTCATGGTCTTCGACTAAACAATAGCACAACTTCCGCCGTCACTCTGCTTTTCAACAGGACCGTTGTTAACCTGGGCCTCGACCGATCCGGTATGGTGTCGCTTAGATAAACTCGCATGTTAGTTGTGGCAAAATAGTTTTAAGTCGGATGCCCTTCCTGACACAACTCTCACCATCTCACCCAGATAAGAGGTGCCGTGTGTTTTGTGTTCATAAACAGATCCTAAGTTTGGAAAATGGACTAATGTGGTTTTGCTGTTTTTAATTTATCCTCAGTCAAAGTTTTGTTAATAAAAAATGTTAACACATTTTATGAAGTACTTTACATATACAGTTAAGTAACTCCATATCATAGAATGTAAAATATTACACAAAATATATAATAATAACACAATCAAATGGATCTTATTTAAATGTAAATTTGGAGACGTTTGTTTTGGACTTCTTACTGTCTCAATGGCTGCCTTCACAAAATATTAGTGCATAAATAAAAATCCTATGTTTATCACTTTGTATTTGTACTACCGTATTTTCCGGCCGATAAGTCGCACTTTTTTGCCTAATTTGCATGCCCTGCGACTTATAGGGCGAAGCGACAGATTTATGGATTTTTTCCCATATTTTTAGACCAATTTTTGGCTGCGATATGATCGTTTCCATTCATTCTGACGAAAAAAATGGAGCAGTACCACTTTCGGCCGCTAGAGTCCACTGACCGTTCCCAGCTCATGTGTCCGACAGCAGCCTCCTCTGGTCGGACTCACTCTGTCGCAGCACGGCCTCCTGCTCTCTGGAGGTGTACTGTTATCTCAGTGTTTCACTGTTAGCAAAATAGCTCATGAACCACACAACAGATTTTGATGAAACTTACAGAAAGTAATCACTGGATGGACATTTACAACCTATTAGCTTTAGGAGATGTTTGAGCTAAAATTCGATTTATTTATCATTTATTTTCGCAGCACGCACACACTTTTGGAAGACCGTCAAAGCGAAACAATTTAAATCCAGCTGATTTGAACATTACGTTAATTTTTAAAGGAAAAGTTCAGCTCAGAAACACTTTTGCTATAATGTCAGCAAACATATATTTTTATAAGGTGTATATCTTGTTAAATTTTAAACAAATGAAGCATATCCGCTCACTGCGCGTGCACGCTTCGCAACACCGGCGTAGCAAAACCTTTTTTTTAAATTCAGCTGAATTGACCGGTACGTGCATTTATTAAGGAAAAGTTCAGCTCAGACACATCTTTGCTAAAATTTTCAGCAAACAAATAATTGTTTTTAAGTGTTAATCTTGTTAAAGTCCTATACCGTGCACGCTCCTGTGGCCTGATGCATAACATACGCGACGCGTCAGCGGTGATGCATAATAGATGCGACTTATAGGGCGAAGCGACATATTTATGGATTTTTTCCACTTTATTGGACTGATGCGACTTATCAGCCGAAAAATACGGTATATATTTAATGAGATCTGTTGATGTTTGTTTACATTTGTCATAAAATCATCCCCCAATCTGCTAATGTAACAAGACTGACCCTGAAAACACAGAGGACTGTACATTTGTTCTCTGAAAGAGAAAAAAAAAACAGAGTGATGGATGGAGTGAAAGAGGGTGTGACCATCCACAGGGTGTCCGTCTGATTCTCTTTATCTCTCTCCACCTGAGTGCCAGTTAATCCTCCCCTCATCCCTCGGACTCCCAGCTGGATCCACCAGCTTCTCCTGAACGGCAGGCAGCATTAACGCCGAGCAACTTTCCCCCGCTGTCTGTTAGCAAAAAGCTGATTAGAGATTACAGGCCTGCTGCAGAAAAACACAGCCCTCCATCTCATCTCAAATCACTTTTCTCTCCTTCCTCTCTTCATTTCTTTATCTTCTTAATCCCAGCTCTCCTCCTTTTCAATGTCACCAACTTTCACTCCCATTTTACCTCCACTCTTTGCTCTTTTCCTGACAGCTGAACGACAAGATAGATGAAGATGAGCAAAATAGGGAAATGAAAAAAGAAGAAGAAGAAGAAGAAGAAAAAAATGCTTCCCATCCTGAGTGGTGCCAGAATGATGTCATGGGGGGCATTTGTCCTCCTGGTGTGGAGGCTTCCCTTCCTCTGCTAATTACCTTGTACAAACTCGAATCTGATATGGCGGATATGAGGCCCAAATACAATTATTGTGGGCTAACAAAGAGATATTGAGATTCAGGGAATGAGGGAGAGACCACAAGTGAGATAGAAGGAGAGGCACGTGCACGTCCATGCGTGCACGCATGCACACACTCTCTGCATCCACCCACACACACAAACACAAGCACTTGTCCTTCCCCTCCATTCCCTCAGATAGGCTAATGTTATTACTGGGGTAATTATCCTCATTAGTGCCAGCAGCTGTAGAGAACCTACAGCTTGCTGTTCAAACTCCACCTTGAATCTTTCTATCTTCTATCCTCTTTATATCCCCCACATCTCAAGCTTTGTTCTTTTATTTTTGTTCTAAAAATAGAGCCTGTTGAATGTCTAACAGACCTGAGCTATCACTTCCATTTAGCTGTTCAGATGCATTTGCAATGGACACTGGAAGCTGAAGGTTTGGAATATAGATGGGCAATTTAAAATATTCTGATGTAAAATTAGAGAATAAAGTTGATAAAGTGCAGATTTGTTTTCTGGGATCAACAACAGAGCACAAGGTGGCACTGTTCAGCCAAATAACCCCCTTCCAGTCATCTTCCCTGGCTTCTGCTTTGGGCCTGACTCTCATCATCAGAGCTTCACAAGCCATTCTTCTCCACAGAAAATGAGCTGTCACACTCCTTCCTCCCTGCACATAATGACAAACTCTGAATAGGATGGCCAGCAAAATGGGAAATAATTGTGTTTGCATGACTTTGGCTGCCAGCTGATGTTTTACGTGGGACACCCTGGAAACGATTCCACCCTTGCCTTGTAACTTTACGCCCCAGTTTGCACCTTTATGGAAAAATTACGAGATCAACAACCGAGGCGTGCAGCTTTATGCACAGCATCCTTCTCGTTCTCGCTCTGTGAGATTGCCTTTTGTTTTATTGCCAGAGGCTGTTGCAGACAGTAAGTAACCTGTATACCGCTAACCCCCCCGCATCAAGCGCTAAATGTCATGCATAGTCTGTTTTTATTGGCTGATATGGCCTGTTGTGCCCTTCTCCTTTTGCTGGAAGCCTTTGTTAAAGAGATGGTTGTTAATGCTGCTGACCAGATGGGCTCCTCTCCCCCCCCGCAGGTCCCACTCAGGGTGTTTACCATGCACTGGGCTGTGGATAACAGGTGAGACTACTGCTGGCTGCTCATCCAATCAGAGAGCAGCAGCTGTCTGGCATCTGCCTGTAAACCTTTATTTGGCATTTGGGGCCTCGAGGGAGCGGGTTTGATAATAACACAGAATCAAAGTGAATTCTGTTTAATATGTTTTCTTTCTTTCTGTTTTTTTTATGTGGAATGGTCATGCAGGCTGCCTCATTGAATCCTCCCAGGAGAAGGAGCTTGGGTTGATTAAAGCTGAAGTATTATCAAGGGTATATATCCAGTACTGACAAACCCACCCACTCATTTAATTGTCATTTCACAAAGTTTAGAGATGATTCCCTGAAACGTTCCCCCGTGCCTCGTGTGACAAAATGCTCCCAGCACTGGCTGCGCAAACAGTGAACATTCCTTTCCCCTTTTCCAAATCAGGCCATCCTGAATTACTGCAATTTGGTATCATGGCAACAGCGGAGGTAAGGCCAGGCCGGGGATTGTTGAGGAACAGTCTTTTAAAGCCCTGAATCAATCTGCCTTAATGGATGACCTGTGTCTAGCATGCATGTATGGATTAGTTTAGCGGGAGCACCTGTCCCTGTTCTGTCAACAGCAGATCAGGTTACCGGCAGCACGTCCACCTGGCCGCCACGACTTCCTGTGATTGACAATGCGCCGCCGTGGAATGATGACATTTACCAAGATGTAAACAAGCGATTTCAAAAAAGACTTTAGGGTACAAAGTGTTCTCTGTGTGGAGCAAAATAAATAAACCTTTTAGATGATTATGACATAAAAACAAAACAAAAGGCAGCTCACAGCAAGAAGGGTTTGTGTGTGAATCTCCAGCCCCATCCCCATTTCACGACCCTCTAAAAGGATAAGTGAGTACAGCTAATGGATGATATAGAGTAAACAGCAGCTAACCCCTCTGCATTATATAAAAATGCCTTAAACACTGCATTTCCTAACATCGTAGGTTGATTATGGAGTTAAACAGCCTGGTGAAGCATGCGGCTCGGCTTGACATCCTTCCAAGAACAGGTTGGATCCCACAGCAGGCCTGAAGGAAGCACAACTTCTTCACTGCTGTGTTTATTCTGTGTACATGTTGAAATACAGAGATGTACAGAAATGTTTTTAAATCAAATACAGTATACTGAAATTCTGGGACCTTGTGACATTTAAAACTGTACAATTCATGTTTAAGGTCAGACATCATCAACTTCCACCCAATATACAGAAAATGTTTTGTGACAGAGAGGGGGGTTATAATTTAAGAGGTGAAGGACATTTTAAAAAACAATATAGTATTAGAACAACCAGGAAGAGTTTTTGTTTGTCGGTGTGTGGAGTAAATGTATGGAATGGATTGAATGATGAATTGAAAAAAAAGTACAGATATAAACCAGCTTAAAAAACAATTTAAAAAGGAGCTTACAGGTAGTCCCCGACTTACGAGCGAGTTCCGTTCCTCCGAGGCGCTCGTAAAGCGAAAATTCGTAACTTGGAACGGCCGCCACGTGTCTCGTAAGTCCGGAATTTCGCTCGTAAGTTGGAACGGTTTTGCTAGCGCGACTACAAACACTCGTTTTTCATCGAAAAACTGCTTACGAGTGCATAAAAATGATCGGAAACGTGTGTCCACATGTTTAGCTAACGAACTGTGGTGAAAAAACACAGAAAAACTCGGTATTTTTTGCGTTTTTTCCAAAAATTCGCCAGCTCGTAAGTCCGGAACCTCGTAGGTCAGAGCGCTCGTAAGTCGGGGACTACCTGTATTTCAAAATATGTCCTATGAGATGAGTGTTTTAAAGTCTATAAATGCTATTGATGACATAAAATAGTGTTTAAATAATTGTATATCTTTAAATATCATGTAAAGTGGAAACAAATTGTCTCGCTTTGGTATTTTGACAGTTACTTGATTATAAAATGATGAGTATGAAAGGGGCAGGACATTATAAGATATTGTATCTTCTACCAGCTCCTTTTCGAACAGAAAACATAAAATGTGCATGTCACTTGGGCATAATTATTTGTATTAACTTTTATTTTTTTTGTTGTGTTATCCTATTTTCTTTCTTTTTCTTTCTTGATTGACTTTTCTGTCTGTTTGAAATAAATAAAATAAATAAATGATTACGTTAAAATAAGATAGTTTTACTTTGATAACAGACGTGGATCTCAGAAAAGACAAAAAAGCTGTAAAATGTGATACGAATAGGAAACAGCTGGAGGTTAATTGGCAACAAGACAGATGATTGTCTATGAAAGAGCATTTTAGATCATTTGAAAATCTTAGAAGATGGGCAGAGGTTCACCAGTCTGCAAAATAATATGCATAAAATTATAACATTTAGACGAAAACAAAAAAAAAATTGAGCTTTTTATAAAAATAAAAAAAAGTACATATTTTTTTCAGTTTCTGAGAGTATTCTGATAGTTCTCATTCAGGATGAGAAAACTGGAAAAAGCTAATTATTCAAACAATCTGCTGCAGTTTGATGCACAAACGTAGTTTTGATCTGCAAACTTTTGACAAAACACAATGCAAACATTGAAACTCCTGACAAAGAAAAATGGATCCTTATTTAATCCAGCTGGAATAGACCCCCCACCCCACCCCCCATACATGCCTTTTTACAAATGTACTTGCAGTCACCTCCACTGATGATGGATCCCCTGATGATGAAACAATTAGCTCGCAGCCGTTGTGCTGCCCACAAAGATGGGCGGATGATAGATGGGGCAACTGATAGACTTGGCTGGTCGTTTTTTTTGGGGGGGGGCTTTGTCCTGGATCTGCGACACCTTCTATCTTGTGATCAATGCAGCCCCCACTTTGCCTCCATCCAATCCTCAGAATCCTCAGCTCCCCCCACCACCAGCTGCTTGTGACCCCTCATCACAGTCCGGCCTCTGCTTGCCATGTGCTGGGAGTCAAAGGGTTCCCACCTATCGCTCATCAGAATAGATCCCCCGCCATCTCCTGTCTCCCCCCCCTCCCCCACTTGCTAAATCCCAATCAATCGCTTGGCAGACAGAGATGGATTGGGACGTCCCACGACCCTGTACCTTCCAGGGAACCCCACCCACCCTTCAAAGGGCTGCTGTCATTAACGGATAATAGAGGTGATATCAGGAGGAGCGTGCGGGTCAAGTCTGCCGCCCCTGGAAGGAAGTTATGAGAAAAGAATGGAGGGGCATTTGTTTCTCTTTAAGAGCAAGAATCACAGCGTCTAACTCTAGTTAGTTGGATTTCTTTGATCCCCACAGATGTCTCTCCATATGCTCTCTGATCCATCATGGCCAATTTCATGTCAGGAACATATCAGCCATCAGCCTGTTGATGTATGTTGTGGGTCTTCCTCTTCCTCTGGGACGATGTGCTGGTTCCCAGAATAAACCCCAGCTGACTCATTCTTTCTTGGCTCTGCGACGATGAGCAGCAACATGAAGTTTTCTGATTTGGATCACTTCTAATACTGGTAGTTATCTGTAAAGGTCCTTGTTTGTCAGCTTTTGCCATTTGACACTGAGGGCATGTCTACGTAGACGAGTAAAACGCCCATTTAGTCCGTTGTGTTGTGTCGGAAATCATTCACCGGTTTGCTCAGGTCTCCTGTGAGTGCACTGTTTCCCAGAAGTATTACATCATTACTTCCATCTTGCTGACATTCGTAGTCCAACTTCTTGAGCTGCCACGTCAAGGCGAGTTAAAAAGATTAGTGCATCAGACGCTGTGATCGACAGCAGAGCAAAGTTGTGACAATGCTTTCTAGATGGTATTATCTCCTGGCAGTAGTTTTGTTGAGTATAAAGCCAAGACAGGGGTCTGCAACCTGCGGCTCTGGAACCACACATGGCTCTTTGGTTCCTCCGCAGCGGCTCTCTCAAGCTTTGACCAAATCTAACATTAAAATTGAATTTTATGTTCAAAAAAATTACTAGTTTTAGCAGTTTTCTTGTAATTTCCTTTGCAAATACTGGGAGTCCTTGAGTTCGGCGCCCTTGACATGCGGCAACTCGGACTTACGAACGGTCCTACGAACAGTTGTACATTAAATACAGCACTGGTATGTGTTTTTAGATGAAAGTGTGCTAGCTAACCGTTTGTAAACAAAGTTCTGTGCACGTTTATGAGTCACATGTTGAAAAACGGGTGTGCGACGCAGCGTTAGCATACATTTAGCATACAATTTCTGACTTACGAACAAAAATCCGGACTTACGAACAACACGTGCTATGGGTTCCGACCTATGGCAAATCGACCTACGAACTGTCCTTAGGTCCGGAACTCATTCGTAAGTCGGGGACTCCCTGTATGTGAATACTAATACATTATACTCCCTTTATATGCTTTATTTCTTCAAAGTAGGAAATTCAATTTCTCTACAATAACAATAATTAAAACAAAACACATAAGCCTGCACAGTTCATTTAGTTTTTTCTTTTTTAACTGGCAAAATAATATATATATTTTTTTCCTTTACAAGAATCCAGTCTTCTGTGATAGACTTGCAACCTGGATATGGGCACCAGTGACCCCCAGCAACCCAAAAAAGAAAAAGCGAGTAAAGATAATGGATGGATGGATGGAATCCAGTCTTTTGTCTTAAAATGTCAAAATATCAATAAATGTTAACAATCATTAGATGTTTTTAGTTTTATAATTTCATGCCCACTGGCCAGAAAAGCCCACTCTAACAAACTTAAAGTGGCCCATGGGCCACCAGTTGACAATAACTGTAGCAGGTCTAATTTATTAAAGGAAGGGGCAGAAATTGCTCATTTAATCCTAAAGGTTACAGACCCCTGAGCCAAGATGTTCATGGTCTTGTAGGGTACGCCCCATTACATAGTCCACTACAAATAATAACATGGTATGGAGCAAGTGCGTGTCCTTGTAGCTCCCCTGCTATGTAGGACCTCAAAATGTTAAGTTTCATCATCAGCAGACAATTCTCTGGCAAATGTGTTGTTATACATGATGTTTATGATCCTGGTTTATTGTTTCAGGAATTCCATAGGCTCGTAGTATTTTGATCAGTTTGTTTCCGTCAAATGAATCAAAAGCTTTTTTTTTTTTTTTCCATTTATAGATGGCCTCCCTTCACACCTTTTAGCCATCCTCTCACTCCAATATGTATTTTTTTTTTTTTATTTTTTATTTTTTTATTTTTTATTTATTTATTTATTTTATTTATTTATTTATTTTATTTTTTTAAGAGAGAAAGAAAGAAAAGAGAAAGTAAGACAACAAAACAACAATTATCCACAAAAAGAGCACAAGGCAAACACACCCAACCTCCGTCCACAATCCTGCAAAGCACATGACAGAACACAGCAACGAAACATACATGCATAAAGACTGATAATATTCATGACCTTGCAGTAGCTTTCTATAAATACACATACCCATTCCTACAAATATATATACAGTATACATACATATACATTTATATTCATTCATATACCCATCTACATACTGTATCTGCATATATCTACATATACTACATATATTTATCTTCTTCCGGCTCTCGGCAAAGCAAGTCGCATATCTTTTTGCTCCTACCCTCCCTAAGTTTTCCTCCTCCCTGCTTGCTTTTTGTCTCGTCCGTGACTCTTCAGCGCTCACTCGAACCAATTTGCGATGGAATTAATAAATTGGGCTGTTTCATAGATAAGATTTTTTCCACGAAGCGGACCGGGCCAGGAGAAGCGGCCTGCCCCTCTGACACGCACGCTGTCGGATACATGATGGACTCCTGGGGACAGTGGCAACCCATGTGTTTGACCGTCCTGTCTGTCGAAGACGTGGAAGATTTGTGGATTATTGGGATATTGGTGGCAGCTGCTCTGTTTTTTGGCGTGAGCGGAGCTGTCTGTTACTGGAAGATTAGGAAGACTGCGGCGGCTATCGGCGCGCTGGCCAAACTTCCTGATCAGCAAGAATCTCTGATCCGGGCTGTGAGCTCCTCAACCCAGCTGTTGTACGAACTGAACCGCACGATAGGAGCGGCGGGAGACCACCGCGGACCTGCGGTGCGCTTTGGAACTCGTTTACAGCCGCCCGGCATTAATCAGGGCACGGATGGGGGTTCGTAGCTTCGGAATCTCATATGATTCGGCGATTTTGGACCTGAACAGCACCTGGACTTTGGAAGGCTGCAGTCAAAAAGAACACTGTGGCCTGGATTGAAGATAAACAATAACTATCTAATCTAGTTTCTGCACGACCTTGGAAAAGAAGAAGGCTGTTTGCTGGAAACTATTCTCCTGGAGTGAAGCTGAGAGACATTGCTGACCCCCCCCCCTCCCTCCCCAGAGGTCTCTGGGAGTGTGCTCAGAGGCGCCAAGCTTAACAACTGCTGAACTGTGTTATCTGAGTGCTGCTCACAGACTCTTTTGATCTCCTTGCATGCCGTCAAATCTGCAACAATGTCTTGTCTGGTTGTGCTTATTGCTGATAGAGTTTTTGGGACTTTATCATAGAGTGTCTTAAGGCAATCTTTGATAGATTCTTTTTTTGAATATCACAAATGATACCTATTGTGTTTTTCCTTTTTCCATATCTGTTTGACCTTCATCCGGAGACGGATGAGTGCGGCCGCGCAGAAGAACATGTCATGTGTTTGGAAATGCTGCAGCTTTGCACACTCCCCCTCTTCCGGACGACTGTGTATACATAATCACGTTGTATTAATTAACTGGTGCAATGTTAATAAATAAATCTCTCTCTTATACATCCCTGCATCCATTTGTGTGTGGTTGTGAGCATGCATAAGTGAATAAGATTCCTCCAATAGAACATTTAGTAGCGAGTGTGAAGCATCAGAGACCCGTCCCCCCAAAGCCCGAGACAGACGAAGGGGCGATCAAAGCCCAAGACCCCAGGAAGGACCCCGAGCCCAGAGTCCCCAGGACCACCCGAACAGGACGAACCACTCGTCCTCTCCCCAGGTCCGACCAAGGGGAAGAACCGGACAAACCCCACCAGCGACCACACACAATGACCCCCCGGGGTCGACCGCGACAAATACACAGGCCCCCGCCGGAGCCCGCTGCACCGACGTAGCCCCAGGTCCGGTCACCGAGGCCCGGGCACCGGGGACGCCCATCCCTCAAGCCCAGACCCGACAGGACCAGAGGACACAAGCCCCACCAGGCAGCCACCAGGCCGAGCTGACAAACGCCCAAGCGCCCAGCCCCAGATAGTGAGGGCCCCAAGCACGCCCGTAGGCAGAGGAACACCCACCAGGGGGCCAAAGCTTTATTGAAATACATAAATGCGGGAATGGCTTGAATTGAGCACATTTTCTTCAGTTTAGTTTATGAGCAGTGCGTTTTTCACAATCTTTACTGCAAATGCTTCACAAAAAGTATTGTACTCTGTAAGGTTTTAAATGTATTATAAGTTTTCTGATTAAAAGTACAAAGTACATTACTGTACAGGTGGTCCCTGACTTACGACGGCCTCGACTTAACGATGTTCCGACATTACGAACGCATCATATTAAAGGTTCAGTATGTAGCTTTTTTTATAAACATATTTCTTCTCTCTGTCACTATTTTTTGACAGAGTGATGTTAAACAGGTAATCTTTGAGAAATACTATATTCCTCTGGCGTCTCCCGGTGGTTAAAATAGCATTTATAAAAACCAGAGCGGCCCGTGTTTAACCAGCCAATCAAAACAGAGTTATTTTCATGAACGAGCTCCCCCCGCCCTCCCCCCGCCTCTCCCAGCGGCAGCGCGCAGCCGCGCACGTTCCCGTCTCAGTAGCTGTTTCAAAATGGCGGAGGTGGGTAGCGAGAGCTTTGGGTGCTCAAAGGATTGCAAAGCGATGCAGAGTTAGCAACATTTCTGCTTGAAAAGTAAGTGTCTTTGCTTGAATCATGTGTTACAGGCCCAGCCTTTACCTAGAGAGGGTGGTAGAGAGCTACGAGAGGGGCGGGTAGAAGAAGAGAGTGTGTGTGTGTTAGCTTGAGAGCCTGTAGCTGTGCAGTTCGTGCGTTGTGGTTGTCGTTGCCATCAAGAGGAATAAAGTTCAGCAAGCTTTCATCTGCCTCCTTGTTTTGCCGCCAGCAGAGCAGAATCTATATGGGTTTGTTACCAGCCAAACGAGCTGAAATATAACAAAAAGGTAACACATGTGATAGCGCAAATGCCATGATATTATCTACAACAGGCTAAAACCGTTTTCCGGCCTACAGCTGACGTGATGCTAATGGCAGCAGCTAACTCATTCAACCTCAGTATTGTTTCGATACGTACATTTAGTTATCCTAACTTATTGTATTGTGGATCAGCAAGCAGATATGATGAAAGTACTGTAACTGCGCTGTCTGTGTAAGAGAGGCATGATCACAACAACTAGCAATTAGCATATTGTCTGCAGATCATTTGGTGTTCAAAATCGAAAAGTCTGTTAGTTCTACTACACAATAAATGTTGTTGATGCATACATGTCAACCTCTTTGGACGTTTACCTGTATAAAGGGCCTCAAAAATCATTAATTTTTGGAATAAAATCTGTAAAACTTGCGGTGGGGTGGACGAGTTTGTCTGCTGCGGACATGAGCAGGATGAAAGGAGAGCGTAAAAAGTTCAAATTTTACTTCTAGCAGCAGAACAGGATGGAAGATGGCTGTTTGATGCTATTTTTTAAATCATCCTACATGCTTTGATATGTTAGATAAATTTGTCATTGTGTGATAAATGTGTTGAAAAGAATATGTGATTATTGTTTGAACTACATTATATGTTTTTATGCAGAGATGATGACTTTGGGGAAGGTCTGAGAAGTACAGTAGTGAATTTGGGGAGACTCCCATTCAGGTTTTGGAAACAAGGTAAGTAAGGGGAAACTGTATTTATGTCAAGATTATTTTATGGTTTGCACTGCAACTAATATAACTGTGATCATAATATTATTACACAATTTTAAAATGTAGATGGTAAGGTTGTATGTCTAATATTGTTTATGAAATTTATTTCCACCAGATATTACGGTAGGCAGAAACAAAAACCAAAGTTTAATAGTTGTTTTTATATAATCCATCCATCCATTTTCTTCCGCTTATCCGGGGTCGGGTCGCGGGGGTAGCAGCCTAAGTAGGGAGGCCCAGACTTCCCTCTCCCCAGCCACTTGGAGCAGCTCCTCTGGGGGAATCCCAAGGCGTTCCCAGGCCAGCCGAGAAACATAGTCCCTCCAGCGTGTCCTGGGTCTTCCTCTGGGTCTCCTCCCGGTGGGACATGCCCGGAACACCTCACCAGGGAGGCGTCCAGGAGGCATCCTAACCAGATGCCCGAGCCACCTCAACTGGCTCCTCTCGATGTGGAGAAGCAGCGGCTCTACTCCGAGTCCCTCCCGGATGACTGAGCTTCTCACCCTATCTCTAAGGGAGAGTCCAGACACCCTGCGGAGAAAACTCATTTCAGCCGCTTGTATCCGAGATCTTGTTCTTTCTGTCACAACCCAAAGCTCATGACCATAGATGAGGGTGGGAACGTAGATCGATCGGTAAATTGAGAGCTTTGTCTTTCGACTCAGCTCTCTCTTCACCACGACAGACCGGTACAGCGCCCGCTTCACTGCGGGTGCTGCACCTATTCGCCTATCGATCTCACGCTCCAGTTATTATATAATGTATTTGTTCATTGTTATGGCTTTTCTGTGCTGCAATTTTAGTGGTCATAAAATTAGAATAATACAGACGCACAATATTGACAATAAATAACTTTGAAGCTTATTTTTTTATTATTTTATTTTTCTAACCGCGTCACAGAAAAAGTACAACTTTATAAATTTAAGAATTTTTAAAAAGATGACTTAATTAAAATTCTGTGTTCGTGTATAACATACATTTGCACTGAACGTACGTATTTTAGTGCGTGTTAAAAATATGATTTTGTCTATATTTTCGAGTTAGTCTCAATAACTTTTATTGGGAGAATTTATTGAACTGGTATCCAAGTACATGTTTTTTTCTGTCCTGATCAAAATTGAATATTGTTTTTTAATAAAATAATGTAATGTGTTGCCTCAGTAACAATGTTAGTTTGTTTTTTACGTTTATATTTTTTTGATGTCCTCAGCCATTTCAGACCTGCTTCACCAGCAACCATCCCTCCTTTACCTGGACAACCATCCCTCCTTTACCTGGACAACCTTCATGGTGCATCTGCCGTAGATGCAGAGAAATGCCGACCGTGGTAGAGAGGAAGTGCTGCAACCAACAGCCGCATCTGGGGCCAGGCACAGCTACCACTGAGTACAAACTCATCTCAGTGGGTTCCACCTGCGTGAGACCGAAGGTGATCAACCAGCACTGAGGACTGACCCATGGAGACCAGTTGAAGACCATCTTCACGCGGGGTGTCCTCCAAAGATCTGTGGCAGGGTGTGGCCTTGGGGCAATTTCAATCCCAAAAATCCTCAATTAAAAGAAAATAACTTTTAAACGAGTTGATGAAGTTTATAAATGAACCTTAAAAAATGTATATATATATATATATAAATTGTATATATACAGTAGTTATAAAAATAGTTATTTATTTATATAGATACCTATATTTATAACTATATATATATCTATATATATATATATAAATATACTTGTTTATTTATATAAATAAACTATATATATATATATATATATATA
>JBBPBX010012116.1:0-34135 GCA_038048925.1 Garcialebias charrua | reverse complement strand
GTCTATAGAGCTTTGGAGCGTGACGTCACTGGTCCGCGGCGCAAAGCGGCGCACAGCATTGTGGGAAAGAAATCGCCATTTTTAATGCCCTACTAAAAGAAGCTCTGTCTCTCGTTTTTTTGTTAGAATCTAAGAAGGTTGTAACAGTTTTGCAATGGTCTAAACATGCTGTGTTATTGGATGTAATGTCCGGTCACACGACCTGAAAGTAGATAGAAAACGGACTTTCTGTTTCCTGTTCGCTGCTGGAAGCAGCGCGAGGGAGCTCATGTGTCGGACCTAACAAAAAGGAGATGAATGTCCTGAAATCAGCGGTGAAACGTCCTGATATAACTTTCTCCATGTCCCAAAATAACTGCTAGTTTGTTCCAGACATCCTGGTGAGTGTATAAATTCGTTTTGTTGGAGTTGTGCCATAATTTTTGCCACAATTTTGTCCGGGTGTTTAGTTCATAGAAGTGGGTCAGCCTAGTTTAGGTTGGGTTTATATTTTTTATATAACGTAGTCTGATTTTAGACAGAGTGGACAGCTGTGTTTTTGTGAAATAAACTGTTTAAAGTTTCTAGTGTGTTGTCACTGTTACTGTATTAATACTGATCTGTGTTCTGATCTATCCTTGTCAAGGCAGACCTTCATATGAAATGAATTAAACTCCAGAAGAGCTCAGTCAGGCTGCAGATGAGGAGGAACAGGGACCAGCAGCAAAAAACTACAAATACACCGTCAAATGTTGCTCAGGTAGTACCATATAAAACAATTTTTTCATGCACAAACAGAAAGGTAGTAGTCATCTGTTACAGAACAGGTCAGAGCTGAATAAAAACCAGCTGGAAAAAGTAAATTTAAAGTATTAAATAGGACTTCCTTGTTTTGTCATCATTGTTTAATGTGTCACACAAAACTCTGTCTAATACCTGTGTCTTTTTCTCTTCAAGGGATGGAGGTGACAAGCTCATAACAGAAGGACGTTGTTATCTGACAGAGGCTTTGATATTAGACTGTGTGAGAGTCAAGGTTCTTTATTGTCATTCACATCACATGTTGTACGTGAGGTGGAATGAAACTGTGTATACAGGGTCCCATTTACAGCCAACAAAAGTATAAAATGAATGATGTGCTGAGGTTAAAATCCCTCTTCTCCACATCGAGAGGAGCCAGTTGAGGTGGCTCTTTTTTTTTTTCATTCAACCTTTATTTATACAGGCTAGCCTCGTTGAGTCACGGGGACTCATTTACAAGAGGGACCTGTCTCACTCACACCAAACAACCATCCACTCTCACACTCACACCTAGGGTCAATTTAGAGTCACCAATCAGCCTAACAAGCATGTTTTTTGGTCTGTGGGAGGAAACCGGAGTACCCGGAGGAAACCCACGCATGCACGGGGAGAACATGCAAACTCCACCCAGAAAGGCCCCGGACCGGGATTTGAACCGGCAACCTTCTCGCTGAGAGGCAGCAGCTCTACCAGTTGTGCCACCGTGCTGCCCATCTGGTTAGGATGCCTCCTGGACGCCTCCCTGGTGAGGTGTTCCGGGCATGTCCCACCGGGAGGAGACCCAGAGGAAGACCCAGGACACGCTGGAGGGACTATGTTTCTCGGCTGGCCTGGGAACGTCTTGGGATTCCCCCAGAGGAGCTGCTGGACTCGTTGTTTTGAAATATTTTTACAGTTGAATAATAACAAGTGGTTATTTTTTCTCATTTAATAAAAATTAATGTGGTAAACATTTATGAAACATTTAATTCAGCACTAACATGTAAACATGATGAAATTGATCACATTTGTAGTAAACATTTGATGTATTAACAAATTTCATTAACAGGGATTAACCTGTCCAAATAAAAGTTGAATGAATGAATTTCAGGTAAGAAATAAACAAAATGAAACAGATCCATTTTGAAGTAAACATTTGATGTAATTAAACATTTCTAGTAACAATGTGATGAACATTGTGTAAGTTAATACATTTTATAGAAAAATTGCTACACAAATGTGCAAATATAAGTGAACAGCATGATTTACATAATTATGTATCCCTTGAAGCTGGAGAACAAACTCTGAGAAATATTTTTAGGAAGCTTCATGCTTTCTGTAGACGTCCAGCCATGTCTGTGTGGGTCCACACAAGGTCACAGTGGTTTGATTATGCACCTGTGCATGTGAACAATGTTTTTTTAGGTGAACTTCATCTCCTGCCTCCACAGCCGCTGGATGCTGCATGTCTTGTATCTGTGAGGGAACTTTCTCCAGGCAGCAGCGATCGCACTGAGTCCATCAGAAGATGCTCCAAGTTCAGGAGTTGGATTTTGTACTGCTAGATGTATTTTAATGTATCACCCTCATCATGACTCAGAGAGCAGAACCTGTGAACACACAATTAAAATGGTGAATGAAAAGACAGAAACATTTGTCTATAATATATATGCATCTTCATTCATTCATTCATTTATTCATTTATATAGCACTTTACACAACCACGGTGGTGGTGACCAAAGTGCTTAACAAAAAACAGTGCAGTACTTAAAAAGACAGATTAAAAATCAAGAAAAACACAACATAAAAGCAAAAATAAAACCAGAAATGTCACCACATATTTAATTACTAAAAGCCAGTTTGAATAAAAAAGTCTTAAGCTTTGATTTAAAAGGGCCAAGTTCAGTAATCTGGCGTAGCTCAAGTGGGAGTGTATTCCAGAGTCGAGGTGCGGCCGCAGAAAAGGCACGGTCACCCCAACGTTTATATTTTGTCCGTGGAACAGAGAGCAAGAGTTGGCTATCTGACCTCAGAGACCTGGAGCGGGCGGGGAAACTTAACAACTCCGTTATATAAGTAGGAGCGAGGCCATTCAGAGATTTAAAAACAAATAATAAAAGTTTAAAATCTATCCTAAAATCTTAATACATATTGTATATAAAGTAATCTAATCAAGATTTGAAGTCTACATGACAAGCTCAAGTCTTTAAAAATAAGGTATTTTCTACGTGGAGCTTTGTAAATCAGTTAAAATACTATAAAAAATTAAGTGTTCACAATTTCTAATACTTATAGCATACAGAAGGTTAAAAAAGGCGCTCAATACAGAACAACTGGACTTTATTTGTAACAAACAAGACGTTTCGCTCATCATCCGATAAGCTTTCTCAATTGGAGACTGTGAGAGGGAGAGAGAAGTTATAAGCAAAGCTGGGCCACTGGTGCACACCAAACTAGGTAAATTGGAAGCTAAAGGCCGAGATACAGTGAAGCAGACTCCGTATACGCGCGTATATGCCCGTATACGCGCGTATACGGAGCCTCTGCTACAGCTCGGCTGATGTTCTCGCGTAGATTCTTGTGTTTTCGCTCCAAATTCTACGTCATTTCCTCCGTACCGTCACTTCCGATCGTCACTTCCGGTAGTTTTTCGCTCCAAACACTCGCGTTCTCCTTGTTGTAATATGAGCAGCTGAGCACGGAGTGCTTTTCCTGCAGCCCACAGCCCACCACAGCCCACCAGGGAATATATAAAACATCGCGCACCCAGGTAGGACCTGAATTCATTCATTTCATTCATCGAGTGAACGGAGGAAGAAGCGGTTACTTGACTTTAGGCAAAAAAACAAAAGAAAAGGCCCGATCAGCGATAAAAAAGAGGAATTTATTTCATTTGTGTAACATACAAAACAGTCCGGAGCCGGGGAAGTTTAGGTCAGACACCGCGCATCGCGTATGCGAATCGCGTATGCGTAGTAAAAAAATACCTTTGCGCGTACTTGCCCTGAGGGGCTACGCGGGGCTACGCTGCGTACGGGGCATACGTACGCTGCGTATTGGCGTATCGTGAGGACGCGCGAGTGTATCTCGCCCTTAACACACACACATACTTGGGATAACACGTGGCTGTGACCCATTCAAAGTTCAGTGTGTGAAAGCAGAGCTTACAGAAAACACACACACACCCTACTGTATGTAAATTGACAAAAACCACACTTCACACATTGATAACAGGGACCTGTCAAAGTCTTTGTTGGTCTAATTCACAAACAAAGCTCCTCTGTTCTCATCAGGTGTGAGACGCCTGGGGACCAAATCCAGGGCTGCACTATAAGTTTTAGAAAGTTGAAATCTTAGACCTCCTCCTCTGTTTAACGATGGTTTCTCTCTTTTTACATAAATCGCCTCCTTCACACCTCGCTCAAACCACCTGTGCTCTCGGTCCAAAATATGTACATTTTGGTCCTCAAAAGAGTGTCCCTTGTCTGTGAGGTGTAGGTGAACAGCTGAGTTTTGACCAGAGGAGGTTGCTCTCCTGTGTTGAGACATTCTTCTGTGGATTGGCTGTTTAGTTTCCCCAATGTATAAGTCTGGACAGTCCTCGCTGCACTGGACTGCATAAACTACACCACTCTGTTTGTGTGTTGGTGTTTTGTCCTTCGGGTGGACCAGCCTCTGTCTGAGAGTCCTGCTGGGTTTGAAATGTACTGGGATGTTGTCAGAGGTGGGTAGGAACGCGTTACATTTACTCCGTTACATTTACTTAAGTAACTTTTTGAGAAAATTGTACTTGCGAGAGTAGTTTAAATGTGAAAGACTTGTACTTTTACTTGAGTAAATTTTAGGGGAGGAAACCGCAACTTTTACTCCGTTACTATGGGCTTTCTGCCGATCGCTACCGTTACTTTTTGTTTAAAATATATAAAAACATTTGCGGCAAATTTATTGCGTTACTTATTGTCACCTGACATGTAACCAATCAAGTGAAGCCAATCAGTCACGTGACCACAACAAACTCTCCACGCAGCCGGCGCAGGCCAGTGACGTTGAGATTCTGGACTCGGTTTGAGATGAAAGCGGTTTGAGAGAAAGACGTTCGGACGGTTCCTGAAAGAATGGCGACAGAAGCTGGCGAAGAGAAGTAAGAGCACCCCTGGCCTCACGAGCAATGTTCACCTTTCAGTCGTCTAAAAAGAATAGTTACATCATGCGCTGTCAGCTGTGTCTGCCAAAACTTGTAGATGTTTCAGCCTACATGAACTCGACGTCAAATTTGAGAAAACACGTTGCGGTAAGTTTGCCTTTATTTTTTTATTTTTTTGTGTAATGATGTCAGCTCTATTTCAACAGCCTGCATAACTTTAAAACTGTGTATGACGTGACTATTGAATGTTACGTGGTGTGTTACTAAAAATGTGTTCACACTCTTGTGTGAGCACACATGAGCAAAATGCTAATGTAGCTAAAAACAAATGGTTTGCTACATAATGGGACGGCTGGTGGAAGATGTAGCTACACATGCTGACAGTCCCCTCAGATTTTTAAAGTCACAAACCTCCAATAAGTGTCTTAGTGGAACACAATTTGTTAAGTGTCCTTGGGTGTCCTGAAAGGCGCTTTTAAATAAAATGATTATTATTATTATTATTACAGTTGATTCATACAGGCCTAGTAGGAAACAAACCAAAATGCATAAAACGTCACAGTATTATACTATTTGTCTAAAAAATGTTCAATACAGAAACAACTGGACTTAATTTGTAACAGAAGATGTTTCGCTCTTCATCCGAGGAGCTTTCTCAATTCAATTCAAAACCAGTTTTTATCAGTTACATCAAATAGCCAAAGCAAAATCTTACATTCCAAAATGGATCGGGTTTTAAGCATCCAGACACTGGAACAATCTGTTCATTGATATTCAGCCAGAAGATAGCTATTTGCACATAAAAAGAAGACGATCAACCTAATTATTGTTGACATGCTGCTGTTGTTATGCTGCTCACAGAGGGCTGAGTGATGCAATAACAGCATTGTATGTGTGTGATAGTGTCTCTCTCTCGATCGATCAAGAGTATGTAATAATAATAATAATAATAAACTTTATTTGTATAGCACCTTCCTACAATGCCTTGCATTGACCAAGGTGCTTAACAGGACAGAATATATAAAAACAGGTACAATAAATCAGTGAAAATAAAATAAAAGCAACAGCAATAAAATGAGACAATGGAGATAAAAATGCTACATACTAAAATACCAAAGTAATAAAAGTTACACACTGAAAGCTTTTTTGAACAAGTGGGTCTTCAGTCTGGTTTTGAACAGAGTCAGATCAGAGGTGGCACGCAGGCAGCTCAAGGGGGAGGCTGTTCCAGGCTTTTGGGCCGGCAACAGAAAAGACCTGTCTCCCCATTGTTTGTACCTTGAGAATGTCAAGAGCCACTCAGCTCCTGTTGAATAGCAAGCAGCCATCAGTGGGCTGATGTCCTCTGTTTATCAAGTGAATAGCTAGTTTCTGGAAGTCAGCTAACTGGTTAAACTACTTTTTTACTGAGTTTTTGCAGCTCCTCAGACGAAATGTTTCAACAAAGCAGAATCTGTTCAGAAGACCTGACATCCTTGTTAGATTTGTTTGACCTGAATTATTGAGCAGCATCAGGACATAAATGATGCTCCTAATTTAAAAAGGCTTCTTCTTGTAACTTTTCAGGGGAAAAAAGTATATTTGAATTTGTTGTTATCCAGTTATGATTGCGGTTTTGGGCTTGAAAGTATCTTTTTCTCTCTCTCCAGACCCGGCTGCAGAAACAATTCAATGGGGGGGCATTCTATTTTTTCAAGGGGGCATATTTTTTTCAACATTTTATTTGCTTCAAGTTGAACAGCGGCTCTGTGACCACTCCTGGAACTCGACCATTCCTTTGTTAGGTCTAATGCTCCTTTTTTCAAACAGACAACTTTTACTCAAATGTGTTTACTGCAGTTAAAATGACACATTGGTTTTACTTTGTGTTAAATAAAAACTTTCAAAGGTATATTCATTCCTTATTATTCTTATTTTGCTTAATGACATTTAACTCTGCATGTCATCCCTGAAATTCTGACACACAGAATCACAAGTCCAAGTGTGAACTGTGTCACAGAGTAAACACAATAAAAACATGTATTATCTGCAGTATTGTTCATTAAAATGGCTCAACACTATTAATGTATTACAGAACATATACATACAGTAGGCACATTTGATATTGTAGGCCATTGCACTAGTTAATACTTTCAGCAAGTGATTTTACTTTAATACTTTAAGTATTTTTAAAAGCAAGTACTTATTTACTTTTACTTAAGTAAAAACATTAATATGGTACTTCTACTTTTACTAGAGTACATTTTGTCTGTTTATTTGTACTTTTACTTAAGTACAGTGTTTGAGTACTTTCTCCACCACAGCACACCACAATTATGCAAGATTAATGTTATGCTGCAGACAGTATATCAAATAAACAAAATACTGTACATTTATTATCTGCACAGCCATAAGTTTATATTGGACTACCGTACTCATGTCACAGAAAGCACAGTGGTTCTTACCTTTATAAGTTCTTTCTGGTCTTTTTATTTGCAACTCTTCCAATGTTGCTGGTTAGCTCAAAATCTTCTTAATTTCTAGCTTTTTTAAAAAAAAAGTCAGTTGACTTCAGTGCTTACGTTTCCCACTGAAATGGATGGTGCCGCTTCCTGTCTGCTCTCATTTTCCTCTTGTTTTGTTGGGAAAAAGTTAGATACACGGACAGTGGTGAGCGTGTGTTTCTGTTTGAAACTGCTAGTTTGCACCCGCCCCCCTCGAACTGTAGTTGGCTAGAATGTTGCCTCGGCTTCATTGATTGGTTGAATTGTATGACGGACAAACAAAGATAGGAAAAACAGAAGAATGCACACTCGGAGATTAAAAACAAACAAACAAAAAACTTCACGTCGTCCAGTCTGTCAGGGGGGGCACAGCTGACTCTGCGGGGGGGCAATGCACCTCAATGCCCGCCCATGCCGCCGGGCCTGTCTCTCTCTCTCTAAAATAAACTAAAAACATTTTTGCCCTGGCAAACTGCTTTGGTTTCATATTTGAACATTACAGTACAAACTAAAATAAACAACAAGGGTTAATTGTATTTAAGTTACTTTATTTAGTAACGTATTATTAAGTCTCAAACATATACAGTATACTGTATATAACAAACAAAGCTTTTTGTTTTGTTTTTTGAATGTCCAGAGGACCAGCTTTTTTAAATCATTATTATTAACTCAATGCTTTGGCATGTCTTTGAAAATGTAATAGGTTTATCTGAAATGTTTGATGTGTGGATTATATATTCTTATTCTGTTTTATTTATTTATTTGTGAACAGAGGATCCACTCGAACAGCTTGATGAAATACACTGAGTTGGTAGATTCCAACAAGAAGCGAAAATCCTCCTCCTCTGATGAGCCACCGATGAAGAGTGTGAGAATCTTCTGTGCACATGGGCTTCCTCCTGCCAACACTACGTTGCAAGACAAGGAAGAAGCTTGTCTCATCTTGCAAAGTGTGTGCACCTCTCATCGATGCCCTGCTGGATGGGACCTTAAAATCTGGTAAATATAAAAACATCAGTGTGTGTGTGTGTGTGTGTGCACATAACAAAACATTACATGCACATGCTATAAATAATGCATAAGTGTAGTAATTCTTTGCAAAAATGTTTTTAAAGGTCTCAACTACATCAAGGATGACTTGGACACTAACACTGATGATTGATGACAACAGCACAAACAGCAGCCACTCTGATGAAGAAGACTTCTTTGGATCCATTAAGACCAGAAAACCAGGAGAGTTGGAGAGGTATCTTTCATGTCCATCTACTGGAGGTATGAATCTGTTACACTCTTTTCCTCAAATCAAGCGGTTGTCACTCAAAGTCAACACAAGTCTTCCAGCATCTGCAGCTTGTGAGAGACTCTTTATTCATGCAGGGCTCCTTTTAACTGCTAAGAGATCACAGCTTCACTGCAAAAACCTTGAGAGCCAGCTACTCTTAAAGCTTAACAGTCACATTATTGAATAATGTTTCACTGAGTTTATGCTGTCAGTTGTTCTACTGATTAAGTTCAGGAATACACAGTCCTTTGCCTGATGTGTAGGACTGTGTTTCAGTTTATACTTAAACAGTTAGTTCTGTTTATAGGATGTCAAAATGTAAGAAAATGAGTTCCAACTGGTAGAAACAAAGTTTTGCAGAAAGTCGTTTATTAATACAGTATTTAGCTGAATTATTTTGGATACAGTTGCCTTTGTGTTTTTTATTTATTTTTATTTATAACAATGTAAAAGATAAGTGGTTTATTTCTAAATCCTTTTGCCTTTGTGTTTTTATTTATAACAATGTATATTCAGTCTCATTAAAAGTTATGTTTCCTTGTAAATCCATTTGCATGTTATAATTTAATGACACGAGATGGTACTCCGCAGTTACTCACTACTTGAGTAGGTTGTAATCAAAGTACTTTTTTACTTTTACTCAAGTAAATTTTTGGATGCCTACTCACTACTTTTACTTGAGTAATATTTGGTTCAAGTAACAATACTTTTACTTGAGTAAAAATTTTGAATACTCTACCCACCTCTGGATGTTGTGTTTGTTGAGAATCCTTCTAAAATTCTCTGATAGTCCAGCAACATAAGGGATGACAATGTTTTTTCGTCTGCTCTCCTTTTTCTGTTCCTTATTGTGTTTTGGAAATTTCCTCGCTGACTTGACAAAGGCCCAGTTAGGATATCCACATGTTTGGAGAGATTTTTCAATGTGTTTCTGTTCCTTTTCCTTCCCTTCTGTCTTCGTGGGGATGTGATCGGCCCGGTGCTGTAAGGTTCTGATGACAGAAAGTTTGTGTTCCAGTGGATGGTGAGAGTCAAACAGGAGATACTGGTCTGTGTGGGTTGGTTGTATTAAAAAAAAAGATATTTTATTAATAAAAAAGGAGAACAGACGAAAAAACATTGTCATCCCTTATGTTGCTGGACTATCAGAGAATTTCAGAAGGATTCTCAACAAACACAACATCCCAGTACATTTCAAACCCAGCAGGACTCTCAGACAGAGGCTGGTCCACCCGAAGGACAAAACACCTACACACAAACAGAGTGGTGTAGTGTATGCAGTCCAGTGCAGCGAGGACTGTCCAGACTTATACATTGGGGAAACTAAACAGCCAATCCACAGAAGAATGTCTCAACACAGGAGAGCAACCTCCTCTGGTCAAAACTCAGCTGTTCACCTACACCTCACAGACAAGGGACACTCTTTTGAGGACCAAAATGTACATATTTTGGACCGAGAGCACAGGTGGTTTGAGCGAGGTGTGAAGGAGGCGATTTATGTAAAAAGAGAGAAACCATCGTTAAACAGAGGAGGAGGTCTAAGATTTCAACTTTCTAAAACTTATAGTGCAGCCCTGGATTTGGTCCCCAGGCGTCTCACACCTGATGAGAACAGAGGAGCTTTGTTTGTGAATTGGACCAACAAAGACTTTGGCCCTGTTTACACGGACACTGTGTGGGGGAAACGCAACTTTTGGGTATGTTAATTAGGTGAAAAGTTTTGCGTTGACATGGGCGAATTCTGTGGATACGACTCTCTCCCCCCCACCCCCCGTACTCATGAATTTACTGTAGTTACCATGCTGGGCCTGTAGATGGCGCTGTGATCTTTGGAACCTTCACTACTGCGCATGCGCCACTGCTGCCTGCCTGAGGTAAACAAAGCACACGAGGCAGCCTGTTTTCCTCTCTGGCTAAAAGTTCAGCTACTACAAGTTGTTGTCAACAAGTTAACAACAAGTTAAAGCTGGAATTTGGATAAGAGTCAACAGATCTGACACCAAGTGGGGCCGCTGCACACCAGTTGCTGACTGGACGTCTGGACCGGAACCGAGTCAACATGTCTGACTTTAGTCCGTGAGAATCAGCTGATTTACAGCAGCGCTACAAGGTAAACGATGTTCTTAATAATCTTTCCTTGTGTTTAGTTCGATCACAGAACAACCAACTGAGGTTTTATTTTTATTTTTTTCCTGCGAGGTCGAAGCTGTCGTTCCACGAAGCGGACCGGCGGTTCGGATGTGGGTCCAGTTGGATGAAAACAACAGAGTCCAGTTCATTAAAGTTCGATTAACGTGTTTTAAAAAGTGTTCAATTTAATTCTCAGTGTTTGTGACATGAGTTTGTGGTGTTGAATAAATAAATAAATTAAAAATCAACCTGGTGTCTTCATTTTCAACATGCAGCATGTTAGGCATGACGTAACGAGTCCAGATAGCTTCATTTAGCTCAGATAAATGTAAATATCTCCCACGCTAACATAAATACTGTTTATTATTGTTAAACTGTTATTATATAGCACATTTAGTATGTTATAGTGCAGCGTGACACGTGAAATGTCCGACTGCCTCGTTAACAGACAACTGGATCCAGGCAGCTGGCTCTCTTCCAACACAGATGCAGGTAAGGTGTAGAATTTCTTCTTCCGGCACTCGGCAAGGCAGGTCGCATATCTTTCTGCTCTTCCCTCCCTAAGTTTTTCCTACTCCCTGCTTGCTTTTCGTCTCGTCTGTGACCCTTCAGCGCTCACTCGAACCAATATGGAATTAATCAATTGGGCTGTTTCTTCAATGGATAAGATTTTTTCCACGAAGCGGACCGTGCCAGGAGAAGCTGTCTGTCCCTCCGACACACACGCGGCTGGATACGTGCTGGACTCGTGGGGTCAGTGGCAGCCCATGTGTCTG
Source organism: Garcialebias charrua (assembly GCA_038048925.1). NCBI lineage: Eukaryota > Metazoa > Chordata > Actinopteri > Cyprinodontiformes > Rivulidae > Garcialebias > Garcialebias charrua. The sequence continues at coordinate 22,561 of JBBPBX010012116.1, read as the reverse complement.
TCCGTTCTGAGTGTGGAGGACGTGGAGGATTTGTGGATTATTGGATTATTGGTAGCAACTGCTCTGTTTTTTGGCGTAACCGGAGTTGTTTGTTATCGGAAGCTGAGGGAGGCTTCGGCGGCTATCAGAGCGCTGTCGGCACTGCCTGATCAGCAAAATTCTCTGAACCGGGCCGTGAGCTCCTCATCCCAGCTGCTGTATGAGCTCAATCGCACGATTGGTGCAGTGGTGGACCACCGTGCACCTGCTGTCCGTTTTGGGACTTGTTTGCAGCCACCCCGGATCGATCAAGGGACAGGTGGAAGTTCATGAAGCGGGGCAGAGCAGAACCACATATTTGGATTTCTTTCGGCCATGAAACAGCACCCACAGACTTGGAGGCGGCAGTGGAAAAGAACACTGTGGTCTATTTGGATAACAAACAAGAACATTATCTGGCTTCTGCACATGTCCTTGAAAAGCGGGCTGTGGGAATCCATTCTCCCAGAGTGAGGAGCTGAAGAGCCCCCCCCCCTCCCCCTCCCCAGAGATTTCTGTGAAGCTTCAGATAACACCCAGCTGCACATCTGCTGAACTTTGTGCTTGTCTGAAATTAATCATAGACCCAATCTCCTTGCCTGCCGTATTTCCTTTGTTATTGTAACTAAATGTGCTCTGATATGGTTTTTACTGAATCACGCGGTGTCTTGAAGACAAAATGTGATTCATCTTTTTTTAATATCAATGCTGTGAATCCCAGTGTTTCTGCCTGTTTTTCCTGCTTTTGACCTTCATCTGGGGACAGATTGGGCCTGGCCGCGCTAAGAGCATATCATGTGTTGAATAAACATGTCGTGTGTTGATAAAACATATCGTGTGTTGATAAAACATGTTATGTGCTTTGTTTTGCTGCAGCTTTTGCACTCATTCTCTCTTCTGGATGCTGCAACTACATATTTACGTTGTAATTGGTGAAAATTGATGCAATGTTAATAAACCTTCTTGATTCTTGAATAATTAAATATGAGAATCAAAATATATTCCATCAGCTATAGTTCAGAAAGTGGTGCGTGTGTCCACTGTCCAGTCCACCGCCATTGTTAAAATGCCGGCTGTCTGCGCGTGCGTGCTGCGTGCATGTGTTCAAACAAAAGCTCCACGGGAGATGTTTACATTATCAACGGGGGGTCAGCGAAAAACTTCCACCTTGAGAGCAGGGTCAGAAAAGTATCGGTGTCATCGAGGGGGGCCAGCAGCGTCGTGTAGGCGATAAGCAAAGTCGCAAAGAGAAAGTAGCGGTTACACTCAAAATACGCGCCGTGTAAACTGGCCCTTTGACAGGTCCCTGTTATCAATGTGTGAAGTGTGGTTTTTGTCAATTTACATACAGTAGGGTGTGTGTGTGTTTTCTGTAAGCTCTGCTTTCACACACAGAACTTTGAATGGGTCACAGCCACGTGTTATCCCAAGTATGTGTGTGTGTGTTAGCTTCCAATTTACCTAGTTTGGTGTGCACCAGTGGCCCAGCTTTGCTTATAACTTCTCTCTCCCTCTCACAGTCTCCAATTGAGAAAGCTTATCGGATGATGAGCGAAACGTCTTGTTTGTTACAAATAAAGTCCAGTTGTTCTGTATTGAGCGCCTTTTTTGATTTTATCATGTCCTGGACGACTGAGAATCTTCACCAGCATACAGAAGGTTGATTGATTCTGAAAGACATGTATATTAATAATTTATGTAAAATTAATGAGCCAACAACGTACCTTCAACGTATTTAGAATCTGGGGGATTTAAAAATGTCCAAATCATCTATCCAGCTATTCATAGATTGGACCAGCTCTCCCAGTGAATTGTAATTATAAAAATTATTTGTGGTGTAAACACTCTGCTAAAATGACTGGGAATGTCATTGGAGGCAAGTATTACTCCAGGTCTCTGTTCCATTTATTTATTTATTTCAAACGGGCAACATATCCAATTATACCGATTTTTTTCCATGTAGTTTTTTTTGTCATCTGGGAGAAGCTTTTTACGATAGTCCACTTTATTTTGCGCTGCCTTTCAGAATCGTGACGGAAGATACAGTGCGAAAACGATGGAAAATCTCCTGAATTTCTTTTATTTTTTCTGAGGGCAACAAAAATGGCGGTCGAGACCAGAACGCCCCGACACGCCCCCGACACTCCCCCACACAGTGACGTGTACTCCAAAGCTCTATATGCTTCTGTAGCCAATGGCCACCACATTGTTCAAACCAAAAGCTATTGTCAGCACTGGGGCTAAGCATCCACAAAGAGCATATTCTAGAATTTCCTCTGAGGTAAGGTTACAACTACATGATTTTAAAAACAATAAGTTATGCTCTAAAGTCGGCCAGTCTGATGAAGCTCCAGAGCTCAAATTTAGTCCCTCTCCAGCCCGGTCAGACTACCTTTTGTTTATTTGGATGATTGAGAAACTTGTACCCGGCGATGAACTTGCGACATGTCCAGGGTGTACCCTGTCTCTTTCAATATGATAATAATAATAATAATGAATTCAATTTATAACGCGCTTTTCATTAGTTAAAATCTCAAAGCGCTACACACATTGAATGCTACACACATTCATACACCGGTAGCGGCAGACTACCATGCAAGGTGCTTTCCAGTCCTACCGGGAGCAACTCGGGGTTAAGTGTCTTGCCCAAGGACACAACAACACATGGTGTGGGGAACCGGGATTCGAACCGCCAACCTTCTGATCGGGGGATGACTGCCATTACCACTACGCCATGGCCGCCCCTTGACTGCTGCAGATACTCACCTCTTCCACCTGGAAAGGAAAAAGCAGAAAATAGATGGCTGGATATTTAATGTATGTGCTTGACCAAAAAAGACCTGTGGTCATGTAGGTCTGTTGTCTCCTCACTCAAGAAATCCATTCTGTCAGAGATTTGTCATGTCATATCTCTCACACACAATAGTATTGGCATGCATATTTTACATCTGTAAAGACAGTTCAGGACCATTTTTGTGCTTTCACCCTGCTTTGCATACATTTATGTGTGTGTTTCAATGTGCATATGAACACGGCAATATGTACCGGTAGCAGCCATGCTCCTTCACAGAACGCCATGCTGCAGAGGTTCATTGTGTTGGCTCTATTGTACTCACAGTGCAATGAATGAAAGGGCTGTCACCCCCCCCCCCCACACACACACACACAGAGAGAGAGAGAGAGAGAGCGAGCGAGAGAGAGAGAGAGAGAGAGAGAGAGAGAGCTATCCGTCAAACCATATGACTAAAACCAAACATTCTACCAAACATACAGTATATGAAATAGTGTAATGTGTATTGTATTAGTTAGAAAATTAGAAAGTTATTCATTTCGTTCTGTTACTGGAATATTATTATTGTTTAAACTGATTATTTGAAAAAAGGGGCACATATAATAAGATTTTTTCTTCTTTCTGCTACCTTTCATTTTTTTATATTTTGTACATTATCATTTATGGGATTGTTTTGTATTGTGTTTTTTTTTGTCCGTTTATTTATGCAGCACCAGCACTTAAGCCTCCCTGGTAAGGTCTATTCAGGGGTTCTGGAGAGGAGGGTCCGTCGGATAGTCGAACCTCGGATTCAGGAGGAGCAGTGTGGTTTTCGTCCTGGTCGTGGAACACTGGACCAGCTCTACACCCTCAGCAGGGTCCTGGAGGGTGCGTGGGAGTTTGCCCAACCAGTTTACATGTGCTTTGTGGACTTGGAGAAGGCATTCGACCGCGTCCCTCGGGGGGTTCTGTGGGGGGTACTCCGGGAGTATGGGGTACCAGGCCCTTTGATAAGGGCTGTTAGGTCCCTGTACGACCGGTGTCAGAGCTTGGTCCGCATTGCCGGCAGTAAGTCAGGCTCGTTTCCGGTGAGAGTTGGACTCCGCCAAGGTTGCCCTTTGTCACCGATTCTGTTCATAACTTTTATGGACAGAATTTCTAGGCGCAGCCAAGGTGTTGAGAGGATCCGTTTTGGTGACCTTAGAATCGCTTCTCTGTTTTTTGCAGATGATGTGGTCCTACTGGCTTCATCAGTTCGTGATTTACAACTTTCACTGGAGCGGTTTGCAGCCGAGTGTGATGCGGCCGGGATGAGGATCAGTTCCTCCAAATCCGAGGCCATGGTCTTGAGCCGGAAAAGGGTAGCATGCCCTCTCCGGGTCGGGGAGGAGGTCCTGCCCCAAGTGGAGGAGTTTAAGTATCTCGGGATCTTGTTCACGAATGAGGGAAAACTGGAGCGTGAGATCGATAGGCGGATAGGTGCAGCGTCCGCAGTGAAGCGGGCGCTGTACCGGTCTGTCGTGGTGAAGAGAGAGCTGAGTCAAAAGGCAAAGCTCTCAATTTACCGATCGATCTACGTTCCCACCCTCATCTATGGTCATGAGCTTTGGGTTATGACCGAAAGAACAAGATCTCGGATACAAGCGGCTGAAATGAGTTTTCTCCGCAGGGTGGCTGGACTCTCCCTTAGAGATAGGGTGAGAAGCTCAGTCATCCGGGAGGGACTCGGAGTAGAGCCGCTGCTTCTCCACATCGAGAGGAGCCAGTTGAGGTGGCTCGGGCATCTGGTTAGGATGCCTCCTGGACGCCTCCCTGGTGAGGTGTTCCGGGCACGTCCCACCGGGAGGAGACCCAGAGGAAGACCCAGGACGCGCTGGAGGGACTATGTTTCTCGGCTGGCCTGGGAACGCCTTGGGATTCCCCCGGAGGAACTGCTCCAAGTGGCTGGGGAGAGGGAAGTCTGGGCCTCCCTACTTAGGCTGCTACCCCCGCGACCCGACCCCGGATAAGCGGAAGAAGATGGATGGATGGATGGATGGATATGCAGCACCAAGTCACAACAAAAGTCATCTCAGGGCACTGAACAGAAACATTCACACACATAGAAAGTCAGTTAATAACATTATTTTTCTGAGGAGCCAACAGACTGCTTTGAGTCTTCACTTCGTTACCCATCCTCAGCAAGCATAGAGGCAACAATGGAAAGGAAGAACTCCCTCATGAGGAAGAAACCTCCTGTAGAACCAGGCTCAAGACAAACGGCCATCTGCTTCAACTGCATGGGTTTGAGAGGACAGGAAGGAGAAAACAGACACACAGTGGCAGGTCCAGGATGGAGGCAAGCAGGTTTTTCTCTAGGAGGAAAAACAAAAAAGATAAAAGTAAAATAAAAATCCGAAATTACATGTTTAAATAACAAAATTACAAATACATTCATTTGTGTGCATTTATAACTATTCATTTGATAAATGAGGTAAATTTCTCCACCAGTAGTCTAAGGTTATAGTAGCATAGGATAAGAAAACTCTAGGAACCACAAGTAAACCTGCAGCCTGAGAGCAAAGTGCTCTGTTACGAACATAAGGAACAATAAGATCTGTAATATAAGATAGAGATAGGCTGTTGAGAGCTTTGTAGGTTAAAAGTAAGATTTTGAATTCAATTCTGGATTTGACAGGAAGCCAACAGAAAGAAGCTAAGACTGAAGAGATATGATTTCATTCAAGATGGCGGCTGAGTGGAGAGGACGTTCTTAGTCCGGCTCCTGCCAGTACTACCTCAAAAGGAGTATTTGGAGAGCTTGTACTCACAGTTTTTTGTGCTGGATGTGCAGAGAGGAGCGCAGAAAAAGCTGCGGAAATTGGACTGGAACATGCGATCCAGAATTATGAAACTACAAGCCAACGTGTCCGTGAGTTTTTGCCGAGAGTTAGCCTAGCGTAGCTGCAAACCGGGCTAATCAAAGCTAACCGAGCTGGGACGCCGTAACCGGGAGCCGTAGCTGCGGGCTTTGTGAACAAATAAACCGGAAAAATACGCTGGTTGTTACGAAGAAACGCGGGCCGGCACGCTGGAGGTGCTTTGTTGCAGCGAAATAATACAACAAAGCTGTGAGTGGAGGCTACAGGCTACAAGCTAACGCTAGCCATGTGCTGCTGATAAAAGCTAATGCGGGCAAACACCACGGAGTTGGGGATTGTTGCTACGGGCTGACGATCTGAAGTCTGTGGTCTGATCTGTAGTCTGTGAGCTGGTGTGGCCAGAGAGGCATAGGAGTGCTGCTGTGGAACAATAAATTACATCCAGGCCCCAGATGGACGAGAGCTGAGCAGAACTGGTTGCTGGTGAGGCCAGAGAGGCACTGGGGTGCTGCTGTGAAACAATAAATTACATCCAGGCCCCAGATGGACGAGAGCTGAGCAGAACTGGTTGCTGGTGAGGCCAGAGAGTCATTGGAGTGCTGCTGTGGAACAATAAATTACATCCAGGCCCAGATTGGGTGTACCGCTGTCGGGAGCTACGAGCTAGGCTAGCATCGGAGCTACGTGCTGTGCTAACTGAACTAGCATCCGAGCTGCTGTGACCGGAGGAGGCCGAGCACCGTGCGCGAACCGGAGGACCGCCGCCTGGAGCTTCGAGCTGGGCATCGTGCGCGAATCTGAGGACCGCCGCCTGGAGCTTCGAGCTGGGCTGAGCACCGTGTCGTGTGCGAGCCGGAGGACCGCCGCCTGGAGCTTCGAGCTGGGCTGAGCACCGTGTCGTGTGCGAGCCGGAGGACCGCCGCCTGGAGCTTCGAGCTGGGCCGAGCACCACCGCCGCCTGGAGCTTCGAGCTGGGCCGAGCACCTGTGCGCAAACAGGAGGACCGCAGTCTGGAGCTGGGCTAGCATCAGAGCTGCACCTGGAGCTACGTGCTGTGCTAACTGGGCTAACATCGGAGCTGCTGCGACCGGAGGAGGCCGAGCACCGTGTGCAAAACAGAGGACCGCCGCCTAAGCCAGGCTAGTGAGCAAACCTCTTCAGATATCAGATCTGATTGCTGCAGACTGCTGAGACCGTGAGTTCTGATCTGATAACTGCTGATCTGGGTGCTAGGCCACAGCCACCATCGTTAGGCCTGTGAGCCTCGTGAAAGGGCCACGTGGTTCAGTAAACAAACCAGAGACCTGCTACCACAAGTCTACAAACTCTGTAAGTATGACGAGAGGTAATAGAGGACCAAAGTCACCAGACTCGAAGGGAAACAACTCAGCAGAAATGCAAGACTTTAAAAATTCACTCAACTTTATGGGTGAACAAAAAGCAGAAATGCAAGAGTTTAAAAAATCACTCAACTTTATGGGTGAACAAATAGCAAACTTAACAGCAAAAATGGTTTCCCAGACTACTCTGGTTGATGAAATAAGACAACTGAAAGATCTGATAATTAGCAAAGACAATAAAATTGCTGAACTAGAACGAAAAATAGAGGACTTAGAACAATACACAAAGCAAGACAACTTGGTGATCACAGGACTTGATGTTAGTAAGTGTCGGACATATAAAAGAGCTCCTAATAACAGTGACCCAAATGAGAATGAATCTCAGGAAGAACTACAGACTCTGGAGGAGCATGTAGTTACTTTTTTACAGGACAATAACATTGACATACAACATGAGGACATTTCGTTCTGTCACACCCTGCCCAGTAAATCACAAAGATTCAAACCATCGGTAGTTGTCAAGTTCATTAGCAGGAAGTTTAAAAACAATGTAATTATGAATGCAAGAAATCTGAAGGGAACAAACGTTTACATAAATGAACATCTAACAAAAAAAATGGAAACATTGCACATGAAGCAAGGTTGTTAAAAAAAAAGAACAAAATAGTATCAACATGGACAAGAAATGGAAACATCTTCATCAAAACACATGAAGGGACTCAGCCTAAAATGATAAAAGAGCTGAAGGATCTGGAAAAATTTGGAGGAACTCAGGAGATGACAAATCACTAATCAATGAAACAACTTACACACAAAATGGACATAATATACAGTGAAATGAACAAATACATTAGAACATGACAGCATACGAAGACTCAGAACCTAAAATATATAATGTTGAAGATGTAATTGATGCAAATTTTTTTCCTGTAATAAAAGATAGCGAATATTATAATGAAGAGCAGTTTAATGACATCAATATAACAAATGGGGTTCTCTCTATTATTCACTTTAATAGCAGAAGTATAAATGCTAATATATCCAAAATAACAGATTACTTAAAACAGTTAAATAGAACTTTTACGATAATAGCACTGTCAGAGACATGGCTTAATGATGAAAACACAAATAATATTCACATCGAAGGGTATGAATTATTTCATATGAACAGAAATAATAAAAGAGGTGGTGGAGTCGCTCTATTTGTTAATAATGAAATCAAATGTAAATTAAACAGTGAAATGTCAATAATTGTTGATAATATTATGGAAATGATAACAATAGAAATAATAAACAAAAACGATAAAAACATAATAATAAGTTGTGTATATAGATCACCAGGATCAAATATAGAAATATTCACTGATAAAATCTTGGAGCTATTGGAGAAGAGTTTTAATAAAAAAGTTTTTTTGTGTGGAGACTTTAACATTGATATGGGAAATAAAACAGATTCAAATAACACCAGTATATTTATAAACTCAATGTACAGTTTAAATATGTATCCGTTGATATCAAAGCCAACAAGAATTACAACTCATAGTGCCACAATAATTGATAATATTTTCACAAATATAACAAATGGGGATGTGATAGGTGGTATTTTAACGACCGACTTAAGTGATCATTTACCAGTTTTCACAATCTATAAAAATGATCAAAGCATCACAAAAGCAGTTACAAAGAAGAAAAAGATCATAAACACATCAAAAAAAGTTTTGGAAAAATTGAAAGAGGATCTAGATAAACAAGACTGGAATGATGTGTATGTTGAAGATGTGAACAGATCATATGATGAGTTTATGAATATCTTGGAAGCTCTGTATGAAAAGAATTGTGTGCAAACAAATCATACAAAGAGAAATATCGTTGACCAACCATGGATGACAAAAGGGTTGAGAAATGCTTGTAAAAAAAAGAATTATTTGTATTCATGTTTCTTGAAATTGCGAACTCAGAACGCTGAAGAAAAATATAAAAAGTATAAAAATAAATTAGTAGGGATTATAAGGAAACATAAGAAAGAATATTATAGTAAATTATTAGATAAAAGTAATGGTGATATGAAAGCAACATGGCGAGTAATGAATAGTGTTCTGAAGAATCATAAAGCAAAAACTGGTATTTCAAAATATTTTGTAAAAGACAACGATGAAGTTCACGATGAAAATGAAATTGTAAATGGTTTTAATCAATATTTTGTGAATGTTGGATCAAGCCTTGCAGCTAAAATACCAAAAGTAGATAATAATGTGAGCCATTCAATTACAGGTTGTGCAAACAGTATTCTTCTAAATGGAACTAACAAAGAGGAAATAATGAATGTAGTAAAAAATCTTACAGACAAGAGATCAAAAGACTGGGTGGACATGGATATGATGTTTGTAAAGGACATAATGAGCCATGTTATTGAGCCGTTTACATATATATGTAATTTATCATTTTCAACAGGAATATTTCCAGATAATATGAAAGTAGCTAAGGTAGTTCCTCTTTTTAAAAATGGTGATAAATGTGTGTTCAACAATTATAGACCTATATCCTTGTTACCACAGTTTTCAAAAATTCTTGAAAAACTATTTGTGAACAGACTAGATCAATTTATAGATAAACAAAATATTCTAAGCAACAGTCAGTATGGGTTCAGAGCAAAAAACTCTACATCAATGGCTCTCATGGAATTAATGGAACAAATAACTACTGCTGTCGATCAAAAACAATATTGTGTCAGTATTTTTGTTGATTTAAAAAAAGCATTCGATACTATTGATCACACCATTCTCCTTGAAAAATTGAACAAATATGGTATTAGAGGACCAGCATTACAGTGGGTATCTAGCTATTTAAAAGATAGGAAACAATTTGTACAAATAAATGATGTAAGATCTGACCTCTGTAATATCACATGTGGAGTTCCCCAAGGCTCTGTACTTGGACCAAAGCTATTTATTTTATATGTGAATGACTTGGTAAATGTGTCAGGACTCCTTAAATGTGTACTTTTTGCTGATGATACCACTTTTTTCTGTTTAGGTGAAGATGTAGAACAAATGTTGGAATTGATAAAGACAGAATTTGTAAAAATACAAACTTGGTTTAAAATCAATAAATTATCATTAAATCTAGAAAAAACTAATTATATGATATTCAGTAATAAAAAGAAAACTGTTGCTGTTCCACTCAAAATTGAAGGTGTTGAGATTTGTAGAGTGAGTGAGGTGAAGTTTTTGGGTGTTATCATTGATGACGTGCGCCTCCTGGGGACTCCCTTGTTCTGCTGGGGGACTTCAACGCTCACGTGGGCAATGACAGTGAGACCTGGAGGGGTGTGGTTGGGAGGAACGGCCCCCCTGATCTGAACCCGAGTGGTGTTCTGTTGTTGGACTTCTGTGCTCGTCATGGATTGTCCATAACGAACACCATGTTCAGGCATAAGGGTGTCCATATGTGCTCTTGGCACCAGGACACCCTAGGTCGTAGTTCAATGATCGACTTTGTTGTCGTCTCATCTGATCTGCGGCCGCATGTCCTGGACACTCGGGTGAAGAGAGGGGCGGAGCTGTCAACTGACCACTACCTGGTGGTGAGTTGGCTCCGATGGTGGGGGAGGATGCCGGTCAGACCTGGCAGACCCAAACGTATTGTGAGGGTCTGCTGGGAACGTCTGGCAGAGTCTCCCGTAAGACGGAGCTTTAACTCCCACCTCCGGGAGAGCTTTGAACACGTTCCGAGGGAGGCGGGGGACATTGAGCCCGAGTGGGCCATGTTTCGCGCCTCTATTGTCGAGGCAGCTTATCGGAGTTGTGGCCGCAAGGTTGTTGGTGCCTGTCGTGGTGGCAACCCTCGAACCCGGTGGTGGACACCGGCGGTGAGGGATGCTGTCAAGCTGAAGAAGGAGTCCTATTGGGCCTTTTTGGCCTGTGGGACCCCGGAAGCAGCAGATAGGTACCGGCAGTCCAAGCGGCATGCGGCTCGGGTGGTTGCTGAGGCAAAAACTCGGGCGTGGGAGGAGTTCGGAGAGGCCATGGAGAATGACTTCCGTACGGCTTCGAGGCGATTCTGGTCCACCATCCGGCGTCTCAGGGGGGGAAAGCGGTACGCGACCAACACCATTTATGGTGGGGATGGCGTGCTGTTGACCTCAACTCGGGATGTTGTGAGTCGGTGGGCGGAATACTTCGAAGACCTCCTCAATCCTACTGGCACGTCTTCCACTGAGGAAGCGGAGCCTGGGGACTTTGGGTCGGGCTCTCCAATCTCTGGTGCTGAGGTCGCCGAGGTGGTTAAAAAGCTCCGCGGTGGCAAGGCTCCGGGGGTGGATGAGATTCGTCCTGAGTTCCTTAGGGCTCTGGATGTTGTGGGGTTGTGTTGGCTTACGCGACTCTGCAATATCGCGTGGACATCGGGGGCAGTTCCCTTGGATTGGCAGACTGGGGTGGTGGTTCCCCTATTCAAAAAGGGGGACCGTAGGGTGTGTTCCAACTATAGAGGGATCACACTCTTAAGCCTCCCTGGTAAGGTCTATTCAGGGGTTCTGGAGAGGAGGGTCCGTCGGATAGTCGAACCTCGGATTCAGGAGGAGCAGTGTGGTTTTCGTCCTGGTCGTGGAACACTAGACCAGCTCTACACCCTCAACAGGGTCCTGGAGGGTGCGTGGGAGTTTGCCCAACCAGTTTACATGTGCTTTGTAGACTTGGAAAAGGCATTCGACCGCGTCCCTCGGGGGGTTCTGTGGCGGGTACTCCGGGAGTATGGGGTACCAGGCCCATTGATATGGGCTGTTAGGTCCCTGTACGACCGGTGTCAGAGCTTGGTCCGCATTGCCGGCAGTAAGTCAGGCTCGTTTCCGGTGAGAGTTGGACTCCGCCAAGGTTGCCCTTTGTCACCGATTCTGTTTATAACTTTTATGGACAGAATTTCTAGGCGCAGCCAAGGTGTTGAGAGGATCCGTTTTGGTGGCCTTAGAATCGCTTCTCTGTTTTTTGCAGATGATGTGGTCCTATTGGCTTCATCAGCTCGTGATCTACAGCTTTCGCTGGAGCGGTTTGCAGCTGAATGTGATGCGGCCGGGATGAGGATCAGTTCCTCCAAATCCGAGGCCATGGTCTTGAGCCGGAAAAGGGTAGCGTGCCCTCTCCGGGTCGGGGAGGAGGTCCTTACCCAAGTGGAGGAGTTTAAGTATCTCGGGATCTTGTTCACGAATGAGGGAAAACTGGAGCGTGAGATCGATAGGCGGATAGGTGCAGCGTCCGCAGTGAAGCGGGCGCTGTACCGGTCTGTCGTGGTGAAGAGAGAGCTGAGTCAAAAGGCAAAGCTCTCAATTTACCGATCGATCTACGTTCCCACCCTCATCTATGGTCATGAGCTTTGGGTTATGACCGAAAGAACAAGATCTCGGATACAAGCGGCTGAAATGAGTTTTCTCCGCAGGGTGGCTGGACTCTCCCTTAGAGATAGGGTGAGAAGCTCAGTCATCCGGGAGGGACTCGGAGTAGAGCCGCTGCTTCTCCACATCGAGAGGAGCCAGTTGAGGTGGCTCGGGCATCTGGTTAGGATGCCTCCTGGACGCCTCCCTGGTGAGGTGTTCCGGGCATGTCCCACCGGGAGGAGACCCAGAGGAAGACCCAGGATACGCTGGAGGGACTATGTTTCTCGGCTGGCCTGGGAACGCCTTGGGATTCCCCCAGAGGAGCTGCTCCAAGTGGCTGGGGAGAGGGAAGTCTGGGCCTCCCTACTTAGGCTGCTACCCCCGCGACCCGACCCCGGATAAGCGGAAGAAAATGGATGGATGGATGGATGGATTGATGACAAACTGACATGGAAACAACACATAAATTCTGTAAGAATAAAAATAGCTAAATCGATTGCAGTACTGTACAAAGTCAGAGACCTATTGAATGATAAAGCTCTGTATTTGTTGTATAACACAATCATTGTTCCACACTTAATCTATTGTATTGATGTTTGGGGGAAAGCGTGTAAAACAATCACAAAGCCTATTTTTGTATTACAGAAAAGAGCTGTAAGAATTATCACTAGAAAACATTACCGTCATCCATCTAGTACATTATTTTATCAACTGAAGTTATTGAAGTTCCATGATTTGGTAGATTATAATATTTTATCAGTTATGTATAGGGCTCAGTATAACGCATTACCTTTAAATATCCAAATGCATTTTGTTAAAAGACAAAGTTGTTATAACCTTAAGGGAACAGAGATGTTTATAAAACCACAATTCAGAACTAGTTTGAAGGGACGTTCTACCTCAATCCAGGGAATTAGATTATGGAATGGCTTGGAGAATGAAGTTAAAAATGCCAAGTCAATGTTTACATTTAAGAAAATGATCAAAATGAATTTGTTAAAAATATATATATAAAATGACGTATTGTGTATTGTATTAGTTAGAAAATTAGAAAGAGTAAGTAATTTTGTACTGTTGGTGGAAGATTATTATTGTTTAATCTGATTAGAAAGAGTAAGTCATTTTGTACTGTTGGTGGAAGATTATTATTGTTTAATCTGATTGTTTGAAAAAAGGGGCAGATATAATAAGATTTATTCTTCTTTCTGCTACCTTTCATTTTTTTATATTTTGTACATTATCATTTATGGGATTGTCTTGTATTGTGTTTCTTTTGTAAAAAAATGAACAAATTTAATAAACATAAACAACATAAACATATGATCTCTTCTACTAACTCCAGTCGTGTGCTGAAGGACTGTGCAGGGGAACTCGCAGCGGTCTTCACGGACATCTTTAACATCTCACTGAGCCAGGCCATCGTCCCCACCTGTTTCAAAGCCACCACCATCATCCCTGTCCCAAAGAAGGCAACGCCCGCATGCCTCAATGACTATCGCCCAGTAGCACTCACCCCCATCCTGATGAAGTGCTTTGAACGGCTAGTCATGAAAAGCATCACATCTGTCCTCCCTGCCTCCCTGGATCCCTTCCAATTTGCATACCGACCTAATCGCTCAACCGACGATGCCATCTCCTCTGCCCTCCACACAGCTCTCACACATCTGGACACGAAGGACTCTTATGTTAGAATGCTGTTCATCGACTTCAGCTCGGCATTCAACACCATCATCCCCCAACAGCTCATCCATAAACTGGACAGTCTGGGGCTGAACACCTCAATGTGTAACTGGCTGCTAGACTTCCTGACCGGGAGACCACAGACAGTACGGATCGGGAGTAACACATCTAGCACCATCACATTGAACACAGGGGCCCCACAAGGATGTGTGCTGAGCCCCCTTCTATTCACCCTGCTAACACACGACTGCACACCATCGTACAGCTCCAACCACTTCATCAAGTTTGCGGACGACACAACAGTGGTAGGTCTCATCAGCAACAACGATGAGACGGACTACAGGAACGAGGTGAGCCGCTTGGCCTTGTGGTGCGGACACAACAATCTCACTCTCAACGTGGAGAAGACAAAGGAGATTGTTGTGGACTTCAGGAAGAGGGATGCACAACATGCCCCTCTGACCATCAACAGCACCGCAGTGGAGAGAGTGGACAGCACCAAGTTCCTGGGAGTGCACGTCTCGAAGGACCTGTCCTGGAGCAGGAACACTGCAGCACTGGCCAAGAAGGCTCACCAGCGCCTCTACTTTCTCCGCAAGCTGAAAAGGGCTGGAGCTTCAACCCCCATCATGTGCACCTTCTACAGGGGTGCCATAGAAAGTGTCCTGACCAGCTGCATCACGGTGTGGTTTGGTGCATGTACTGCATCATGCCGCAAGAGCCTCCAGCGCATCGTGAGAGCAGCTGAGAAGATCGTCGGCACCTCCTTGCCCTCACTGCAGGACTTACACAGCAAACGCCTCACTCGGAAAGCCCACTGCATGGCAGGTGATCCCACACACCCACTACACAGCCGCTTTAGACTGCTGCCATCAGGGAGGAGACTGAGGAGTCTCCAGGCTCGAACCAGCAGACTGAGAGACAGCTCTGTTCATCAGGCAGTCAGAATGCTAAACACTCTGCCTGCTCTGCCTCCCCTCCCATTTGAACTGCCTTAACACAAAAAACTGAGAGACAGCTCTGTCCATCAGGCAGTCAGAATGCTAAACACTCTGCCTGCTCTGCCTCCCCTCCCATTTGAACTGCCTTAACACAAAAAACTTTCTCACACATTACCACTCAACACAAAGTTTTTAACACTGGACCCTGTGTCATCAAACGGGTTATTCACTAAACTCTCGGTCATGTGCTCATTCAGTTTGCACTACTTCTCATATTTGCACTAATGTTTGTATTACATTACTGCCTATAGTCATACTACTGTTTACATTCACTGTTTACATTTATTAATACGGTTTACATTTATTACTACTGTTTTACATTTATTACTACTGTTTACATTTACACTACTTTTATATCTACACTACTGCTGATACATATACAGTATTCTCTGACTAGCCTTATCTAAGGATGCCAAATGTGCCTTATGTGCCTTACTGCATATGCCACTTTGCCTCTATACCAACATCAACTACCTCATACATATACTGTGTACATTAACTCATATGCTGCTGTGCCACTCTTTGCAAATGTCAATGCTAGAACCTTCAGTTTATTTTATAGATATACTTTTTATACTTTTTATACTACTATGAAAAAACTCAGGACAGTATTACACTTTTATTATTTCATTTTATGCTTATGTTCATTGGGTGTTTGGTGTTTTAGGGGTGTTTGGTGTTTCAGTGTTGGTGTAAATTTTCATACTTTTATACTACTATGAAAAAACTCAGGACAGTGTTACACTTTTACTATTTTATGCTTATGTTTATTAAATGTTTTAGTGTTTAGTGTTTAGATGGTTACTGTTGCACCGAGGGACTGAGAGAAACGCAATTTCAATCCTGTGTATGTCCTGTACATATTGCAGTTTTGACAATAAAGTTGACTTTGACTTTGACTTTGAGTTAAGTCTCTGGCAGCAGCATTTAGGAATAAATGAATACTTTTTAATTAAGTTTGTGCACATCCAGATAATAAACCATTACAATAGTCCAGTTTAGATCTGACAAATGCATGAACCAGTTTTTCTGCCTCATTTACAGATAAGATGTTTCTAATTGTAGCGATATTAAGCAGGTGTAAGAAGGTGGTTCCAGAGCCATATGGCTCTGGGTGGTTCAACTAACATTTTTAATGTGGAGGATAAAAGACATGTCATGATCAAAAACAACACCAAGATTTTTAACATTAGAATTGGAGGCCAGATTAACGCCATCCAGAAAAGATGAAAGACTGAATTTTTTCCCCTAAGATGCTCATTTCCAACAACCAAAACTTCAGTCTTGTCTGTATTTAAAAGCAGAAATTTTAGGGTCATCCAGGTTTTTATGTTTTTAAGACGTGCTTGTAATCTAAGCAGCTGATTGGATTCATTGCATTTCATGAACAAATATTCAAGAATTCAAGATTCTTTATTTGCCATACGCACCACATGTGGTACATGTGGTGGAACAAAATTGTGTACACAACAAAACTGTGTATCATCAGAATAGCAATGAAAATTTATCCTGTGTTGTTTAATAACTTTACCTAAAGGAAGCAGTAAAGAGTAATGATCCAAACACTGTACCCTTCCAAACATGTCATAAATAGGAGGAATGCTTATATACTGTGCATTGCTGTTCAGGTTAATCTTGTTTTATTCAGCTTAATTTGCTCCTCAGTGCTCTGAATGTTTCAGTGCAGTTCCACACAATTTAAAGGTTCCGTGTCCATGTTAGATTTGACCATTTATTACAGAAGGTTAGGGGATCCTGGAATCTATTCTGGTATTTAAAAGGCTCGAGTACTTTGGTCATTGTCACATTGTCTCATTTTAATAGCCTCCTGTTGATTTAAAACAACAAAACAAGATATTTCCTTATTTATTTAAAGTATTGCAAGTGATACAAATATATTTATGTTTCAAGGTCTTTAGATAGGCTTTAATAATGTGGCGGGAAGATGAATAAAATGTTTTCTCATAAAAGCATGAAATAACTGTTTCCTCTCAGCACAACCTGACATGTAAGCAGCATGGTAGGAAACTTGATGAAACCAGATGAAGTTAAAGGTGCAGTCTGCAGTTTTGTAGTGCAGTCTGTAACTTTTCTAAAAATATATTTTTAACTTATTTCTTCACTCTGTCACTATCTTCTGACAGACTGATGTTAGACAAAGTAATCTCTGAAAAAAAACTATAGTCCCCTTGCTTCTCCAGGTGGTACTAAAAGCATTTCTAAAAAGCCACAGTGACCCACCGTTTACCAGCCAATAAAAACAGAGTTTTTAACCAGCCAATAAAAACAGAGCTTCTCACTTCTCACGCTCCTAACCCACGCCTCCGCCTGTCCCAGCCCGCAGCGGCCGCACACATTCTCGTTGAAATAATTGCAAAGCGATGCAAAACTGTTTTGTATGTGACACAAATGTATTAAATTACCCTTCTTCATCCCTGATCTGGACTTTTCTTTTGTTTTTTTTGCCAAAAGTCAAGTGATCACTTCCTCCTCTGCTGACTCCATGTTGAGGAATGAGGAAATGAATGAATTTGTCACGAGCGAATTAAACTCGGGTTCAACGTGGCTGCGCGAGGCTCAGCAGATTTCCTGGTGTTCTGGTGTGCTGGACCAGCGCTCCATGTTTTTATTTTATTTTTTAGAACGTTTTATTAACATATAAACACAGAACTTTGCAGCGGCTGCCACAGGACATGCAGTGGAGGCGGAGCATTCGGAGGCTGAGCTGAATTTCAGCAGAGCAAAAGGGAGCAGAGCCATATATGGCTCTGAGTGGGGAGGGACAAGAATGCTTTCCCTGTTGAAATTTTTTCTAAGTCCTACGTTCTACAAAAACTGCAGAGTGCACCTTTAAACCCTGAGCGCTGAAAGACAGTAAAAAGTTGTTGAAAAAGTTCAGAAAGAATTGGTAAAACAAGTAGCACACAAACTAAAACAAGCCGTTTGTTGATATCCCTCGTTGCTGTGGAGTTTGAATAGTGAATGTTTGTGGAGATGAGTCTTTTTCAGGACTGGAATTTAACAGGGAATGTAAGTGAACCTTAGTGTTTTTGGTGCAAGATATTCAAGTGGGTATGAGTTACACTGTGGAGAAGAACAGAGGTAAGCTTTGTTTGTTTGTTTGTTTGTTTGTTTGTAAGAGGTAGTGAGTGATAAATCCTGGAGAGTGGAGGAAGAAATTTTATCGACCACTAAGTGCAATGGTGGAGCCAGGGTGCCAATAATTTTTGGCCTTCCTGCACTGCTGTCTAGCGGCTTGAGTAATGTCATTCAGCCAAGGTTTTGATCTGAGTTTTGGTTTTTTGGTTTTAATGGGAGCAATACGGTCCAAAACATTTCAACAAAGTCAAGGTGAAGAGTTAGCTACGCAGTGGTAGTAGACAGAGAGGAGAGCCAGATCCTTTCAGAGTTAAACACATTAGTGAACTGAGCAGCAGTGAAGCAGTTAATGGCGACGTGCAGGAAGGAGTGCACGGTTTAGCAGTGAGACAGGGAGGAGTAATTCAAACAGCACGGACATACAGTCAGTGGCGGCTGGTGATTTTTTTTTATGGGGGGGGCGCAATAAAAAAATTTTTAAGCATGTGTAGAAGTATGCATAATTATGTTTGTATACTGTAAAGTAAGTTTGTTCATGTTTTTATTTGTATATATCAGTTGTATCCATTTGTATAACACTATCATTAATAAAACATGGTTCATCTTCACCTTGTTTGAGGCATCAGTGTGAAAAGAGAATGGGAGTGTTCTGCTTCCACTTTTCAATTTTTGGACAACTTCTATCATATTCTGTTATAATTATTTTAGTAATACAAGTTCATAATGTAAATAGAATTGTGAGGGTCCAGACTTAAATAAGGACAAAGGTGTTCAAAAATCCACCAAATAATTCAATTTAATAGTTCCAAAAATAAACTAACAAATAATTAAATTTCTGTGAGAGTTCTACTGGCTGCAGCTCCTACCCAAGATGGCCGCCAATTACCACAGCTGCCGGTCATCTCCCTGAAGAGACCTTCAACTATATAATAATAATAATAATAATAATAATTGTCTAATCTTGTCATCTGCGTATGTTTCCCATACACAGACGAAATTCGTCTCTGCATTTAACCCAACCACCTACCAGGCGGTGCAGTGAGCAGCCATAGAAGGCGCTCGGGGAGCTGGAGAAATAGGTGTGCACTCATAGACACCCCAAGATGTGTAGTGGCCGGGACGCGAACCCGCGTCCTTCGGGTCCCAAGTCAAACGCCCTAACCACTACACCATATAAGGCTGCAGTCAAGTTCTACTCTTCGCTGGGGCATTGAGCTATTTATGGTATTTATGCTCTCAGCCTGTTTGTTTCCTCAAAAAGAGTTTCTAACCTTGTTCTCTGTGCCTCCAGTTCTCCTGTGTATGTGGATCCCTTTCTGTTCTGGCTCGCCTTGGGTTCAGTTCCTGGTCCTCGTGCCTGATCCTCCAAGCCATCCATCTGTGGAGTGGAACTGGTTCACCATCCTCTGGACTCACTTGGATTCACTCTCATGCTCTACTCAAACCATCCAACCTGTAAGAGGAAAAACATCACGAATAATCAAAGGACCACTCTTATTCCAATCCATCTGACATCCTGTTTGTTTCTCAGGAGCTCCAGAGGATCACCTGTAAATAGTCACCTGCACAAAATAAACACTGTTTAATTTTCTATCTTGTGGAGTCTTGTCTCGTTCCGGGTCTCGTACCAATCTGGGTTTACTGAAATCATTACAATTTCAATGAAAAATAAATCAAAAGATAATAACAAATTTGGGCCCAACTTAAACAGGTCAACTCAAGTCTAACAAGGAGGAATGATTCCAGATTAGATTTTAAATAACTGATTTATGGGGAAGAAAAATGATTTATTTTACTGTGATCCACCTGATGAGCTCCACTTATACTTAAGGCTGCAGTCAAGTACTCTTCGCTGGAGCATTGATGCCTACTCATGGTATTTATGCTTCTAGCCAGTTTGTGAGTACAGTACTTTGAGAGACACTTACCTTGTTTTTTGTTGTGTTTCCAGTCCTCGTTTCCATCTTGGTCCTGGGACCAGTTCTCACCCACAATGGATTCCACCGTGGAGAATCAGCTAGAAGATATGCACCACCCATGGCCTTATTAAAAAAAATATTGAAAGATTATTGAAAGACTATTCAGTACAGCAGGACAGATTCTCTCTCCCAAAAGAGACAGACTGGACAAAAATAATCTTCTGAACTTGAACAATAAATTATTGCTGCAATATTAAAATGTGTCAGTTCATGGGACGTTAGGAGACAAGAGATGTTTCCAAATGACTCAACACTTGGGTCCAAGTTTTGCAAATGGTGTCAGGAAGTTAAAATATTGTTCACTATTGACCCATTACAAGGTTGACTAGACAGTATTTTAATCAGAGTTGATGACAAACTGGAGTTGAAGTGATCAATGTCTATTCCTTTGTTAGGTCTAATGCTCCTTTTTTCATCAGACAACTTTTACTTCAATGTTTTTACTGGTTTTATTTTGTGTTAAATAAAAAAATTCAGAGGTATAATCATTCCTCTTTCTTATTTTATTTAATGACATTTAACCTGCAGGTCATCCCTGAAATTCTGACGCACACAGAATCACAAGCCCAAGTGTGAACGGTGTCACACAATAAAAACATGCACTATCTGCAGCATTGTTCTTTAAACTGGAACAACACTTTTAAAGTATTACAGAAAATATACATACAGTACGCACACTTAATGATACTGTAGGCCATTGCATTAGGTAATACATTCAGCAAGTACTTTTACTTTAATACTTTAAGTATTTTTAAAAGCAAATACTTCTTTACTTTTACTTAAGTAAAAACATTAATGTGGTACTTCTACTTACACTAGAGTACATTTTTGTCTGTTTATTTGTACTTTTACTTAAGTACAGTGTTTGAGTACTTTCTCCTCCACCACTGCTTTTAACTAGCATTTTGATACTTTCAGCAAAAAAATTGCTACTTTTAGTGTTTTGCTACTCATCAATATTTTCCTCTTTTTGCTGAAGCTTAGCAGTTTAAGCATCTGTCTTGTAGCTACTGTCAGGAGATGTGGCAGAGTGAAGAAATATGTTTATAAAAAATGTTACATACTGAACCTTTAACACAGACACTGAGGAGTAAAACAGTTCATGACATGAGCTGAAGATGGACAGACAGGAGTCGTCTTCAGACATTCGGGTTTATAATAACTAGCAACTTTTATAATGTTGTACAATACACCACAGATAAGCACAGCTTGTAGCTAGCTACTGTTGGAGAGACAGCAAGCCCTTGCTGTACTGTTGACTGACCGCAACACAACACACCACGTCATGCACACAGAGATCAGCTCAAACTTTGCTCATGTAGCGATTCATTAAACTCACTTAATATTACTTGCTTACCTGTGTAGAAAGGCACCATTAATAATTACTGCTGTTTCAACGTCGCTAGTTGTCCGTGTGATCAGGTCTGAAGGTGTAAACAGAGAGAATCCCCCGCTCCGCTCCCCCTCCCTCCTGGCTCAAACCGGAAGTACTGGCGATCCGTGGCGATAAGAGACGAGTCCAGGCTCGAGGGCGGGGGAAAATGCGACCTGTACAGTCCAAAAGTTTTGTACAGATGGGACATAAACTACGGCCGCTAGCGGCCGCTAGTTATAATTAGATTCAATGGAAACGCATGGGAAAAGCCCCCAGGCGGCGCCGAGCGGGGAAACCGGAAGTACGTCACTCACAATCAGAAAACGTTTTTTGAAACAAACAAAACAATCATTACTCATAAAATATTTATCCTACACAACTAAAAACATATATGCATGCATTTCGAAATATTTTTATTTTATTATTTCACTTTTATAAAAAAAAAAAAAAATCTTCAAATGGTGAAGAAGAAAAGCTGCAGTTCCAAGGAGGAGCGGCGCCCCTAGCGCCCTCTAGTGGCGGCCGCCTCTGCATACAGTATAATTTTAAAACACATTGTCACCCATTTCCAGATTACAGACAGAAACACCACATGATAACATCAGGTCCAGTATGTGTCCGTGTTCCTGGGTGGGACCTTTTACATGCTGAGATAAATTAAAAGAGTCCAATAAATCTAAAGAGTACTTCACTAAGGGCTTCTCCTGACAACAGACATGAATATTAAAGTCCTTAATGATTAAAACATGGTTATACTGTACAGTATTGGTGTAATTTCAACCAAGAAATCGGAAAAGTCACTTAAGAAATCCTTATTTTACTTTGGAGGATGGTAAACAAGCGTGCACTGCAACATTTCACTGCTGGGAATGCAGACACTGAGCTGCACTATCTAAAATCTGCAGAACACTGCGTTTGAATCTCGGAGGCATCAACAATTGACATGAGACTCACCGTAAGATCGCTTCGCCCACCCAGAAACATAACCCAGGCTGAGTTAGTTTCCAAACAAAGAAACAAGATGGCTGTAATGGTGATGGTAGTGAAGCTCACAGAGTTACCTGAGTCAT
>JBBPBX010012115.1:19913-54654 GCA_038048925.1 Garcialebias charrua | reverse complement strand
TCATGATTTCACTGTAGTTACCATGCTGGGCCTTTAGATGGCGCTGTGATTTTTGGAACCTTCACTACTACGCATGCGCTGCCTGAGGTAAACAGACCAGCTGCCTCGTCTTGTTTTCCTCTCTGGCTAAAATCAGCTAACTACAAGTTGTTGTCAACAAGTTAACAACAAGTTAAAGCTGGAATTTGGACAAGAGTCAACAGATTTGAGTCAGTGGGACCCGCTTCATCTAACAAGCTGCACACTAGACGCTGAGACTGTGGACCAGAACCAGAACCGCTGAGTGGACTGTGGACCAGAACCGGACTTTACTCCGTGATACAGCTGACTTACAGCAGGTAAATCAACGTTCTTAATATAATGTTTGCTTGTGTTTACTTTGATCACACAACAACTGAGTTTTTATTTATTTATTTATTTATTTCTGCCAGGTGGAGAAGCTGTCGTTCCAGCAGGCAGACGGTTCGGCGGTTCTGATGGGTCCAGATGAACACACAGCAAGAGTCGTAGTTACAGTTCAGTTCACGTGTTTTAATAGTGTGTTCAGTTTAATTCTCAGTGTTTGTGTTTAAACTTTGGTGCTGAATAAATAAAAAAATAAAAAATAAACCTGGTGTCTTCATTTTCACAGCACGTTACGCACTGTTTAAAAAATGTAACGAGTCCAGATAGATACTGTAGTTCAGATAAATTTACATCTCCCACGCCAACATAAATACTGTTTATTATTGTTAAACTGTTATATTTTGCAACGTGACACGTGAAATGTCAGACTGTCCACGCGCATGCGGGCTGCGCGCATGTGGTTGACACAAAAGCTCCACGGGAGATGTTTACATTATCAGCGGGGGGTCAGCGAAAAAGTTCCACCTTGAGAGCAGGGTCAGAAAAGTATCGGTGTCATCGAGGGGGGCCAGCAGCGTCGTGTAGGCGATAAGCAAAGTCGCAAAGAGAAAGTAGCGGTTACACTCAAAATACGCGCCGTGTAAACTGGCCCTTAGATACCGTGTCTACTAATTAATTACCAGTATTTGGCCGTATCCACCCTCCCATCAGAGGGAGCACTGATGGAGGCGGCTCGGCTTACACCACAAGGTGTATTACTGCCACCAGCTGACAGTATGGAGCAGCAGAGGCAACAAAAAAAAAACAATAACACTACGTCCAAACAGCTGATATCGCT
Organism: Garcialebias charrua; assembly: GCA_038048925.1. NCBI lineage: Eukaryota > Metazoa > Chordata > Actinopteri > Cyprinodontiformes > Rivulidae > Garcialebias > Garcialebias charrua. The sequence continues at coordinate 53,471 of JBBPBX010012115.1, read as the reverse complement.
CCTCTTCCACCACCTGACTGCTCAGCTGAGAGGTGAACGTCACGCTGCCAGAAAGTGGTATTAGTACTGTGGTATCAGTACTGTGGTATTAGTACACTTTTATTACACGATACTGAGGTAGTGGTGCATCCCTGTTCTCCTCTGTGATCATGATTACCGGTAGACCATGATGGTTCTTGTAACTTCAGTAACTTAAACCAGTAAAAACAAACAAACAAAAGTTTATGAATTAAAAATAAAGTATTTTGCATTCATGACCCGGCTCATAAACATCTGTAAATGTTTTTGATCTTTTTAAAGGTGCTATATGTAGTTTTTGGAGTACGCTGGAACTTAGAAAAATTTTGAACAGAGACACGTTTCTGGTCCCTCCCCCTTGCTCTCGGCTGAACTGCAACTCCGCCTCCATAGCTCCGCCTCCACTGCATGTCCTGTCTCGTGAACGCGCATGTGATACTGTAACCTTCGTTATCTTTATTGTTTAGTTTTAATAATAAATGATTCAAGCAAAGACACTTACTTGTCAAGCAGGAATGTTGCTAAAGGCCGCAGTATAGCTCTGCGTTGGGCCGAACGCCGCTCTACGCGCGTACTGAATTGATTGACAGGTCGGGTGGGGAGAAAAAAAGGCACAAGCTGCAGCTGGCGAGCCGCTGCGATGTTCTGTGTTTATATGTTAATAAAACGTTCTAAAAAAATAAAAACAGGGAGCGCTGGTCCAGCACACCAGGAAATCTGCAGAGCCTCGCGCAGCCACGTTGAACCCGAGTTTAATTCGCTCGTGACAAATTCATTCATTTCCTCATTGTTTCAGTCATGGAGTCAGTGGAGGAGGAAGCGATCACTTGACTTTTGGCAAAAAAACAAAAGAAAAGTCCAGATCAGGGATGAAGAAGGGGAATTTAATACATTTGTGTCACATACAAAACAGTTTTGCATCGCTTTGCAATCCTTTGAACGAGAACGTGCGCGGATGCGCGCTGGGGCTGGGACAGGCGGGGGAAGCTCGTTCATGAACCAAACTCTGTTTTTATTGGCTGGTTAACGGCAGGTCACTGTGGGTTTTTCGAAATGCTTTTAGTAACACCTGGAGAAGCCAGACGACTATAGTTTTTTTCAGAGATTACTTTGTCTAACATCAGTCTGTCAGGAGATAGTGACAGAGTGAAGAAATATGTTAAAAATATATTTAAAAAAAAGTTACATGTAGCACCTTTTAATGAGCTCTTTTTATTTGATGGTTCGTGTGTGTACAGGTGGAGTTCCTCTTCTCCTTCTGTGTGTGTCCCTGCTGTCCGCCCCGTCGTCCCCCACGGCGTCGACCTCTGACCCCTGTCCCAAACTGGAGTGCGCTCAGTCGGCTGCTCGGGCGCTCCTCTACCTCTCGGACTCGCCCTCCAACCGCCTCTCGCTGCTCACCCAGGGCACCGTGTCCGCCCTGGCTCCCCTCATCGCCCCTGAGTATCCCCCCGGGCTGCGGCGGGCGGCGCTCAGGGCGCTCCACGAGCTGACCCGGGGTTGCGGCGTCGAATGCGCCAAGGAGGTGTCCCGCTCCGGCGTCCTGGCTCAGCTCGGCGCCATGGCGTTGGGGGAGTCCGATAAACCTTTGGAGGAGCTGGCGCTGAAAACGATGGCCAACGTGTGCGCTGAGGGCTGCATGCGGCCCCTCGTCGGGTCCCTGGGCGTCGTTCAGAAGTTCACAGAGGAGGTGAAGAAGGATCTGCTCAAGTCCGGAGTCTTTTTCAAGGCTCTGTGTTTGTGCTGTAAGGAGGCGGTGAACCGGGCCAAGGTGAAGGAGAGCGGCGGGCTGGAGGTGCTCGTCAAGTTCTTGTCCTCTCATCAGAGTCATCCGCTGTCCAGGCTGGCCCTCCTGGCCTGCGTGGACTTTGTTTTTGACGAGTCCGCCATGGATCAGCTGCAGGAGCTCGGGCTGGTTCCTCTTCTTGTTGCACGGCTGGTCAAGCTCACCAGAGGGGAGGACAGGGGGGACGCCAGCGTCCCCTCCAACATGTCTCCCAGTGAGCTCCTGCCCTCCTCGGGTTTAGAGTCGTTTGATTTCCCCCCTCCGGAGGGATTCAAGAGGGAGCAGGGTTCATCGAGCTTTTTGAGTCTCAGGTAAGGAAAACTCAGCGCACACCTAAACCATAAATCCATATTTTATTCACAGTGGAACGTGGCAGACGAATAAAATGTTCAAGCTGAGAAATTTTACATTTTTGGAACAAAATGAGGACATTTTGAACTTGATGGCAACAACACATTTCATAACAGTTGGGACGCGGGTGATGAAATTCAGAAAAGAGAATTTTGTAAATAACTGGGTTAATTGTGAACAGGTCAGTAAGAGGCCGGGGTATAAAGAGCAGTTTGGAGGTAAAGATGGGCAGAGGTTCACCACTCTGTGAACAGCTGTGTCTAAAAACTGGAACAATTTCAGAAGAATGTTCCTCACTGAAAGACTTCAACCATCCCATCATCTGCAGTTCATGTCACCTATAGATTAGAACAGGGTTCTGCAACCTGATCAAAAGAGCCATTTTTACAGGGGTGACCTTATAAAACTAAAAATATCTAAGAATTTTTAATATTTTTTATTTATTTATAAAATTTGTTCATTTTTTTAAACAAAAAACACAATACAAAACAATCCCATAAATGATAACGTACAAAATATATATAAAAAAGAAAGGTAGCAGAAAGAAGAAAAAATCTTAAATAATATACAGTAATAATAATACTATTTATTGATACTATTACAATTTAAGACAAATGAAAAGACCAGATTCTTGTAAAGAGGTGGGGAAAGTTTTTAAATTAAAAAACAAAACAAACTACTGTACAGTACAAGCTATGCAGACCTATGTATTTTTTTTTATATTGTGGAAAAAAAATCAAGTATAGAAATAAAGCAAATCGTTAAAGTGAGTATTTGCCAAAGAAATTACATGAAAACAGCTAAAACTACCGTAGTACTGTAGTTTTTGTTGTTTGTATAACAACCAATAAACTTCAGTTTTATGTAAGTTTTAGTCAAAGCTTGAAAGAGCCGCTGTGGAGGACCCAAAGAGCCACATGTGGCTCTAGAGCCGCAGGTTGCAGGCCCCTGGATTAGATTGGATTTTTTTTAACAAAGTATCAAAAAACTAGCAAAACATTATAAGGTAGACGTATAAAATCAAAGACAGGAACAAATCTGCATTGGTTTTTGCCAGGATTCCAACAGATTCTGAAAACCATTTAGAGAAGTCAAGGTCGAGAGCTTCAGATCTTTTTGTAAGATATTCCATGAAGCAGGAGCGGAGTAGGAGAAGGCCCTTTTTCCAAGTTCAGTCCTCACTGACGGAACACTGCAGGTAATCATGTCCTGAGAGCGCACGCTGTAGCTGCACTCACGCAAAGACATGTAGGAGGAGATGTATGAGGGCAGCAGACCAAGAAGTGATTTAAAGATGAAAATGTACCAGTGGAAGAGTCTGCGTGAGGTTAATGATGTCCAGTTAACCAGTGAATACAGGGTGCAGTGGTGGGTACGATAATCACAACCAGTTATGAATCTTAGTGCACCATGATAGACAACATCCGCAGGGTGCTTGTAGGAGCATTCATGTAGAGAATGTCACCGTAATCAATGGAGGGAAGGAAAGTCACAGACACAAGGCGTTTCCTAACATTCAGTGTTAGACATGATCTGTTTCTGAAAAAGAAACCCAGTTTAACTTTCAGTTTCTTCACTAGGTTTTCCACGTGGAGTTTAAAAGAGAGATGTGAATCGATCAGGATACCCAGATATTTATAGGAATCAACAAACTCAATAGGGACACCATTTGAAGATAAAATCAGAGGAGGTCTCTTGATCTGCTGGAACCGCCTTCCTATTTGAAAAAAACATCCCTTTTGTTTTATCAGCATTTAGGACAAGTTTGAGACGGAACAAATCTGACTGGATGATGTCAAAAGCAGATTGCAGTATCAAGTACGAAATAATCGGATCCAAGTACGAAATTATTTTTGGAAACCACAGACCCCCATATGTTCCATACTAAAAAAAGGAGGGGAACCAGCCTGCCTCTCTGATGGTATGGGGGTGCATTAGGGCCTCTGGCATGTACAGCTTGCACATCTGGAAAGACACTATCAAAGTAGAAAAGTGTCTACAGGTTTTAAAACATCTGGTCCCATCCAGGACTGATGAACAGCTGGAATACTTGGTCTGACCAGCAGCTGGTCTCCTCCGGTCCTGGACGTGTCGCAGCACGAAACATGGACCGGAACTACTTTTCAGATTTCTGTTGCTGCCGTAAAATTCAAATGACCTTTTTTTTTTGTTCTGTTACATTTTCTTCGTTTCAACATTTGATCTGTTGTGAATTTGTAAATCTCTGCAACCGTTTCAGAGTCGATGTTTTCATGTCCCGCGTCGTGTCTCTCTGCAGGTCCTGGCTGCTGTCGGAGGGGTTGATCTCTTCTGAGGGGGAGCTGCTGGATGGTTCCGGTGTGGACGCGGACTGGGGCAGTCCTCAAACCTCCTCCCCAAACCCGCACTCCAGTCCCGCTCTTCACAACTCGTCTTCGTCCAGCTCCTCAGTCTCTGTTCCTTCTACAAAGGCAGCTGTGTCCTCCTCCTCCTCCTCAGGGAGCATCACAGATCCACCTCCCTCTAATGTTTCTACACCCCAGACCCGGCACGGTTCCTCCTCCGGCTCCTCTCCTGATAATCTAACTGTTCCGCCAACAAAGTTCTCCTCCCCACAGAAGAGGAGAAGAGCTCAGTCGGCAGCTTCCATGACTCAGGTCACTCTTGAAAGTCCTCCTGCTCCTCGCCCCGCTGCCTTTCAGCACCCGTACCACCCGGAGCCCTGGACGTCCGAGTCCCCCATCCTGCTGCTGCTGTCGCGGTTCTCCCACGCCAGCGACCCCAGCGCCGCTCTGATCAGCTCGGGCGTCGTGTCCGGCCTCCTCTTCTACCTCACGCAGCATCAGGACCCCAGCGGCCGCTGCTTCCGTCTGCTCGGCCGCTTGAGCTGCAACCCAAACTGTCTGCAGCCGCTGGTTCGGACGGGGTCCGTGTTGCTGATTCGCCACCACCTCTGCCTGAGAGACGAGCGGTCCGAGGGCCCGGGGAGGCAGGCGGCCCGAGTGAAAGCTAAAGTGAAACAGCTGGGTGAGATGGACGCAGCAGCCGCTTTGGTTTTCATGTAAAGTTGATAAAAACACTCCGTAACAGTTTTTTTAAAGTTTTTTTATTAAATTTATTCATTTTAAATACTATAAAAAACAATCTCATATTTGAGACCGTACCGTGTAAAAGTAAAATGAAGGGTAGGGATGGGAATACATAGTTCCCACATACTGGCAAGTATTGCACAATACCGGGTTTTTCGCCACTCCTAAAGGCAGAAATGGCGGACAAACACACAGTCTGCTACCACAGCTAAATACATTACTAGCTTCACCAATGCTGGCAGTGGTCAGAGTTAAATGAGTTGGAGAAACAAATCATGGCAGACGAATCAGACAACTTGTCACAAAGTAGTTACTCCGATATCATTAATTATTTAATTACTAAAGGAGCGCACACCGGCTTCACAGCACAGCTTCACAGCTTTAAATCCAAAAAAGATGTGTAAACTGTCTCAATCAGATCTAACCAGCTAAAAAAAGGTTTAACTAAAATAACACACAGCCAGCACAAACAGTCCAGGCTGAACACGGACCAGAACCAGCACTTTGAGTGTTACCGTGTTGGAAGTTAGCATGTCGTTAGCATCTGGAGCGGAGGGTCCGTCGAGCTCAGGTCGGACGGCGTGGATCCGTCGCGGCCGCGGGGGCACGTCCCATGGGACCGACGCGTCGCCCGCACGACTTGGCTCCCGTCCTCCTTCTCCCACTGGGACGGTCTCCCCGGCGAGACCGTGAGGAGGCCGTTGTCGCGTTAGCGAGATGCTAAGCTAACCACAGCATGCAAGACGGTGTTGCTAAATAATGAAAAAAAAAAAAACAGCTCTAACACACAGACAGTTGTACTCTAACATTGTTTCACAAAATGATTTATGTAGAATATTTTGTTTACCGGCCAAAAGCACGACGTCTTCTGAGCAGATCCGAGAGAGCGATGGAGCTGCTGTGAGCTTCTCCGATGAGATAAATCCTTCACGTTTACTTTTTTTTTGATTAAGTGAAACCTGCGCGTTGCCCAAACGTCTACCCGACTGGAACACCCACTGACCCAACACAAAGTAACCATTGCAATTAATTAGAAATTAACACAAAAACAACGTGAAAAATGAACATCCATTAGACTGCGCTGTCAGCTGCGCTGCCTCTCGAAATGAGGGTCCACCCGGAAATTACACAGATGTGACGTCACATGGGAACTATGTATTGATAAGAATTTAACAATTCCAATTCCTTTATCAATTCAATTCCTTATCAATTCTCATTGGGTTAGGCAATAAAATATAGTAAAGCAGTTTTTTTAGTGTACATTTTCTAATTCAAATACCTCTGCTGTTGTTACTGCAGCTGCCTGAGTGTTTTCTGCCACCGCTGCTGCCCTGAGCCTGTCCCAGATGTTCTCATCATCCATCCTTCATTGAAGGGGATGCAGAAAGAAGAAAAAAAATATTGTTTTATCTGCCCCCGTTACAAAGATAATTCAAACAAGACAAAAAATAAATTAAAAAAACCAATCCAAAAAGTTACAGATTGAAAAAAAAGAAAAGAAAACTCGTATACCGGTAGTTCCATGAAAGAAAACATCTATTACACTGTATTCTTATCATTTATATTTTTGCAAGAAATTTGTTTTGATCATATTTTTAAAAATGGTCCTTGATTTAGCGTTTTTAATACCTGATTCCAAATTATTCCAAAGTTCAATTCCTTTGATTGAGGTTGACCGACCCCTCAAACTACAGTAGTTCTACATCTTGGTTTCACTAAAATCTCTGTTCCTTTAAGATTATAACAACTTTTACGTTTGACAAGAAACATTTATATATTCACTGGTAGTTCATTTTTATGAGCTCTATACATAATACCGGTAGACAGGATATTGTAATCCACCAAGTCATGGAGATTTCAACAATTTCAATTTGTGAAATAATGTGCTTGAAGGGTGACAATAGTGCTTTCTGGTAATTATTCTTACCGCTCTCTTCTGAAGTACAAAAACAGGTTCCTTGAATGATTTACAAGCTTTACCCCAAACATCAATACAGTATATTATGTGTGGAACAATAATTGTATTGTATAACAAGTACAGAGCTTTATCACTAACAGATTCCTTACTCTATATAATACAGAAATTGCTTTAGCTATTTTTGTCCTGACAGAATTTATGAGGTTTCCACGTCAGTTTATTGTCAATAATAAAGTTTCCGCTCGTTCTCTCCGCAGGCGACACTCTGCTGACGAACCTGCGGGTCCAGTGCGAGTCTGGCTTCGGTCCTGGCGCTCTTGCGCACGTGATGCTGTCGGGTTCTGAGTCCGACAAGATGAACTGCGCGCTCTCGTTGCCGTTCATCAGCAGGTGAGTCACAGACCGTGTTAAATTTATCACTCGCAAATCTCACCAACCCGTGTTTTCTTCTCTTTGTAGTCATTTGGTATAAAAAAAGAGCATTTCACACGTAAAGATGGGCAGAGGTTTTGAGTTTAACTATTTTCTGTTGATAAAATACGGATTTGTAACATTTTCTACATCACTGTGTTCTGTTTTTATTTTTAATTTTTACACAACGCGTTGTATTTGGATCAGTTGATGATTAAAAAGATGAACATGTGACACGTCGGAACAGAGGATCGAGTCGTGAGTAGGCCTGTCACGATAACAAATTTAGCTGGGCGATTAATTGTCTCAGAAATTATTGTGATAAATGATAATATTGTTTGACAATAATTACTAATTATTGTCAAATTTAAGAAGAAATGTTGGTTAATTTTAGTTTTTATCCTAGTTTTTTGAATGTCCAGAGGACCAGACTTAGCTTTTTAAAAATTTTCTACCTGGATTATTGAGCATGCATCAGGGTATGTTGGTTAGTTTGTTTTGAGTGTAGTACTTTTTTGACCACCGGATGGCAGAATATTTTGAAGCACTTTCTGAGCTGTACAGACGAGTACAGTATCGAAGATTTTGAACAGAAAACCTGAAATTTTCTCTTTGCCCGAAAAATATTTTCCACTCCAGTTGGAAAATCCTGATATCCAAACGTGGTTTGAGGTTTCTGGTTTCAGGTGACACGAAGAGATCCTCAAAATACGCTAAAAATAGCTTTCAGACGTATTTTCCACGAGTTATTTGGTTTACCAGGACAAATCAAATCATATCTCTGGAGCCTCATCAGGATGATGAAGATGAAGAAAAGTCATAAACCTGAAAACGAGTTTTCTTTATTTTGATCAAATCGGACTCTATGCCTGATCGTATGGAAAGCCATTTCATTCAAAATTAAATAAATAAATAAATAAATGTAGAGGCAGGGCAGCCGACTTGGGACCCGAAAGACCCAGGTTCGAACCCCGGCCACTGCACACCTTGGGGTGTCTATGAGTGCACACTTATTTCCCCAGCTCCCCGGGCGCTTTCTATGGCTGCCCACTGCACCACCTGGTGGTGGTTGGGTTAAATGCAGAGACAAATTTCGTCTTGAATGGGAAACATACACAGATGACAAAAATGTGACATTTATTTATTTTTTATTTAAACTGTGTTATTTTAAAATTATNCCTCAGCTGCTCAGTGGAGCTACAGGGAGGCGCAGCAGCTGATGGAGATAAACGCCGAGGTCAAAGCACTCCAACAGAAGGACCAGTACTTACAGCGGCTGTCAGAGGAGCTGCTCCTCCGCTGCAGGTGGAAGGAGGATTCAGAGAAGATGCACCACAAGCTCCAGGAGGTCGGAGAGAAACGGAGCCACATAGAGGAACTCCTGTCCTCCCAGACTAAAGCCAGCAGCAACCCTGTCATGGAGAAGATCATCACTGTGATGAAGGACGCTCTGGTAACTGCCAAACAGATGGAGAAAGACATCGAGGGCAAGAGGAGGAGGGTGCCTCTTCTTCCTGAAGAGGTTCACCAGCAGCTCAGGGATCTGAAAAAGCTGCAATCAGACGTCTTGGCCAAACAGGGTCAGCTGCGTTCTCTGGTGGAGGAGGCGACCGAGCTCCTTCCACAGCTGGACCAGGCTCAGGAGGTGCCAGTCATCCAAACGTCCCTGGAATGCCTCGAAGAACTCTCCAAGTCCACGACTGAGAAGCTGGCCAAGGCCATGAAAGAAGTGGAGTCTGGTCTCCAGACCCGGGAGAAGCTGTCTGAGCAGGTTGCGGATCTGGATTCCTGGATTCTGGCTCACCTCCAGTCGGAGGTCTCGAGGCCCACGGACGGTGAACTCCTGAGTCCAGCCGAACTGGAGCGCAGCGTTCGTCACATTCAGGAGACGCTGTCCGAAGCTGAGAGGCAGGCGGCGCTCTGTGAAGCTCTGCTGATGAAGACTAAAGACCTCAGGTCTGAACTCGGCATCTCACAAACATCTCAGCTCTTTGATAAAATCAGGAACCTCCAAGAAGACATCAGAGCTATAAGCAGCCGGGAGAAGACCAAAAAGGAAGAACTGGATGAAGTCACGAAGACTACAGACTCAAGGAGGAGAACCCTGCTGGTGGTTGAACAAAGCCTGAGGCAGATCTTGGTAGAGCTGAGCAGACACCGGTTCCCCATCACCAGAGAGTCCCTTCAAGCTTTAAGACCTTTGAAACACACGATTTTGGAACACAAGTCCCAGGTTGACCTCCTGAAACCGTGGATCCCACAGGAAAAGACCAACGAGATCAAGTCTGTTATTTCTGACCTTCAGAATAAAATGCGTACTCTGGAGATAAAAGCAAGAGATCACGAGAGCTTCCTGACTATGAGACAATCTGTGGACAATCTCACGGAGAACGTTCAGGAGCAAGTCCACCAAACGAAAAACGAGACCAGGGACCTGGAGGACAGGTACAAGTCGTGTCAGACCCTCCTGGTCCAGTTTCCTTTGATGAAAAGCTTCTGTAGACGGGCCGGATCCAAACTTCAGAGGATCTCTGCAGACCTGTTCCCCTCCCAGCTGACGGCTGAGCAGCAGCGGCTGAAACAAACCGAGGACAGCCTCCACACTCTGGAGATGACGCTCCTCAACAACCTCGGTCTCGTCGAGTGGAACACGCTCAAACGCCTGGACCTTGAACCAGAAAGGAAAGCTGCTCGGTTCTTCCTGTCCAGGACCCAGAAGGAGCTTCAGAAGCTCCGTTTGATGGATCCAAACCCGACTGCGATTGACGGAGAGTTCCAGAAACTCTTGTCTTTAAAAATGACCGTGGATTCAAAACTCCGAGCGCTGGAGCTTCTGGAGCAAAAGAAAGGAAGCAAGCAAACATCTGAACATCTGCTGGCCTTAAAGGCTGCCGTCCTCACTGAGTGTGACTCCCAGATGGTGAGAACTTATCTTCTTATAACTTCATTATGGAATTTAAACTAGGGATGCACTGACCCACATTTCTTACTTCCGATCAGATACCGATACTTAAACCTGGGTATCGACCGATACCGATACTGTACATTTCCGATCCGATACCGTTCAGGTATATGAGGCTGTAATAATGAATTTTTTGAACTGTGACGATTCTGTTATTACTGTCTTAACATTGTGAGTTAAACCCAATGAAGACACTCTGGGCCTCACAACAGGAAATGCCTAAACTTTAACAGCACACAAGAGGCAGGTCTATATCACAAGCCGTGTTTCCATCAAGGTTTCTTGATGCGCATTTTGAAGTATCGCATCAGAAAAGGTGAATGGAAATGGCACAATTCGAATTAACTTCCTCTAATTCACAAAAAAATTGATACGCTCGCTTGAGGTGGTTTTTGGGTTTTTCGAAACAGAGCTGATGCGCAAAACGAGAGATGGAAACAGATTTGCCGACTCAGTTCTGACGTAGCGAACATTCACGTCATGTGACTGATCAGCTGTTTCCGCTGTAACATCGCTAAAACTAGTTGGCATGACAGAATAAATACAACTTACCCGATAGCAACACATTCCTGAAATATTCTCTCCATTTTGCCGAGATGTGTGGTTCGGTTCCTGTTTTCAACCGCTACTTCCTGTTTACTGTAGACGTGCGTAACGCTGACGTCTGACGTAATGCCGCTTTGCGTGGCCTGGTGGATTCGCTTCAAGCCAGTTGATGGAAACACTTCTGATTCGCATTAATTTTTATTTACCGTACATTTTTGCGAATTTTCAAAAATTCGCTCAAAATTCAAATTGAAAATAGATGGAAACACGGTTACAGACGTCCTTCTCACTCATTGTGCAGCTGGAAAACTAAAAAAAATGCTTAGCGTTTTTTTAGTTTTCCAGCTGCACCATGAGTGAGAAGGACGTCTGTGATATAGACCTGCCTCTTGTGTGCTATTAAAGTTTGGGTGTTTCCTGTTGTGAGGCCCAGAGTGTCTTCATTGGGCTTAACTCACACAATGTTAAAACGGCAGTCACAGAATATGGTGGAACACATGTGCTCTTTAAAGCTGGATCGGAAATATCGGCAGATTGGATCGGAAAATCCGATACTTAAATTATGCTGGTATCGGATGCCGATACCGATACTGGATCGGATCGGCCCCATCCCTAATTTAAACTGGTCCTGCTGGTTTAAGACTGGACTTATTGGTTCTCTGACCCATGGATGGTAAATAAACAAACAAATAAAAAACTTTTTATTTTCCCTCCAGGAGAAAGTCCTCCATGCTGGAGAGTGTCTCAGAAGCTACACCCGTACCGTTAACGACACAGTCCAGTTTCTGCAGGACATGGAGGTCTCTGTGCTGAGCCCTCAGGACTCTGCTGGACTCTGCTGTGAGAGTCTGGAAGAGACCCGGCAGACTTTGGCCTCGCTGAAGGATCACTTCCAAACCTGCATGGACCAGGTCCAGAACCAGGCTGCTCTGCAAGCCCTCCTGCTCCCTCAGAGCTTTGAGAAGCTCCACGAAAGCGTTCTGAGCCAGCTGCTGGTCCGGGGGTCCACGCTGCAGGCAGGAGGTCACGTACAACTGGAGCGACTCAGCAGGTGAACTCACCTGAGTCCAAGATGTCAGCATGCAAAGCTAAAACATGGATCTTCCCAGTGATCAGATCATCTTCAAGACAAAAACAAACTACAGGAATAACGTTTCCTGTGAAACTTCAGTGTGAATGCTTATTGCTGAAAAACAGCTGAAATATAGCTGAAATAGAAGAACAAGCCTAAGTTAGCAGAAGAAGCCGAAGGAACACATATTTGCTAAATTAGTTTTAAATAAACAGAAATTGGGAAAATTAGCAACAACAACGACAACAAAAAAAGGCTGAAATTAGAAAAACATTGTTGAAAAGTAGCTGAAAGGTAGAAAAAAGCTTAAACTACCAGAAGGAAGTGAAAGGATCTGAAATTAGTTAAAACATTTTGATTACGGTAGCTGAAAATGCTAAAATAAGCACAAAACAGCTAAAGTAGCTGAAACAGCAGAAAAATCTGAAACTACTGTATCAGAAAACGCTGAAAAGGTGCATAACAAGCTGAAATTAGCGGAAAGAAGTTAAATGGGTTGAAAGTAGCACAAATTACCATGAAAATGTTGAATTTATCTGGAAATGGCTAAAGTTAGCTGAAAAGATAGAACGTGCTTAAATTAGCAGAAGAAAGCAGAAACACATTTGCTGAAAGAAGCAGAAATGAGCACAAAAAAGTGGAAATTATCTGAAAAAAAGCTGAAATTAGCTAAATATAACTGAAAAGTAGCTAAAAAGGCAGAAAGAAGCTGAAATTACAAGAAGTGGAGAAAGCACGTTTTTGCTTAATTGGGCTGAAAAAATTGAATCGAGTGCAAAAAATGCAGAATTAGCTGAAAAATCTTAATTTAGCATAAAAACAGAGGAAATTGTAGAAAAAGCAGAAACTTTCAGAAATAAGCTGAAATGAGAAAAACTAGTTAAAGAAGCACAAAAATGTTGTAGTTAGCAGAATCTGAAAGGAGCTCAAAACAGCTAAAAACCAGCTGAAAGTAGCTGAAAAGTTTTTAAATTTGCACAAGGAAGCTACAAGAAGCTGAAGCAGAACAAAATGTGAAAGGAGCAGTAAAAGGTTGTAAACAGATCAAACATTTTGAAGGAGGTAACATGAGCTCATGAGAAAGAAATGGAAGAAAATGTTAAATATTTCAAAAAGCTAAAGTTGCACCAAAACAAAAAGTCATAGCAGGATTGTCCTGAAAGGGCTGAACGTTTTTGATTGATCTGTTGAAATAACTTGAAAACTGAACAAAATGGATCACAATAGTGTGAATGCTTCATAAACCTTCACACGATTATGGTTTTTAACATTTAGCTCGTTGTAAACTGAGGTTTAAGGAACCAGAAGCCTGCTAGACCTCATGACTTCAGGCCGTCCAGTCCATGTTCACGTCTTCCTTCGTGTCACACTGATCTGTTTTTATTGGACTAACATCAACATGTCGTGTTCTCCAGGTGTGCAGAGCAGCTCAAAAAATACACAAAGTGTCGAGATGAAGTCCTCCTGAGGATCACGAGGGCTGAAAGCAGGCTCTTAGAGGTTACCTCCGACAAAGTCACCTGTCTGACTGACTGCACTGACCAGGAAGCCAAGCTCAGAGTACGTTCAGATCCACCGAGCCTGCCGGTTGTTTGTCCTTTAGCAATGGGGACCATGGCTGAGATGTTCCTGTGTTCTTCAGGTTCTGTCTGAGGAGATGGAGGCCCTGCAGAAACATCTGGAGGAGCTGAGGGAGTGGTGCCCAGACCAGAGCTGTCGTGGAGGCCGGGAGGCCGCAGGGGCCTCCATCTGCAGGCGGGTGTCTGGTTTCCGGAGCTGCGTCCAGAAGCTGATGACTCGGAGCAGACAGAGGATCTCAGAGTGGCTCAGCATCACGGACAGCGTGAGTACAGGTAGTCCTCGACTTACGAACGAGTTCCGGACCTACGGGCCGTTCGTAACCCGATTTTGACGTAAGTCGGAACTCATTGCACGTGTCGTTCGTAAGTCCGGATTTTTGCCGTAAGTCGTTGAGATGTATGCTAACGCTGCGCCGCACACCCGTTTTTCGACATGAGACTGAACAAGCGTACATGCTGGTCCATAAACATGCACAGAACTTTATTTACAAACAGTTAGCTAACACAGTGTACCCAACACATTCATCTAAAAACACATGCCTGTACAGAATTTACTGTACAACAGTACGTTCGTATGTGCGTTCGTAAGTCCGGATTGCCGTAAGTCGAGGACCACCTGTAGAGGTGAACTGCAGGTGGACTACAACAGTAGCCGGTGCTTCTTTGACTGGGTCTCACTGTTTAGGTGGAGAAAGCCCGTGTGGTGTTGGAGCAGGTGGAGGCGGAGCTCCCCGACGCCTCCAAGGTGAAGGCCTCCTCCGAGGAGCTCCATGACCTGCTGCAGGCCTGGGAACACTACCAGGACAGACTGGACTGCGAACACCGAGCGCTGTCCGCGTTGGAGCTGCGCGCAGCCCGGCTGTTGGGAGTCCCCGCCCACCTGGAACAGGCTCCTCCCACTCCCCTCTGTCAGCAGCTGCAGCAGATGCAGGGCCGATACAGCAGGTGAATCCAATGGTTCATTGTCCAAGAAAAAAACTAATCTGTTGCCACAAATATGAGTCAGTGTTAAATCTAAAGAAAAAAGGTGAGTTGTGGTAAAAAATAGACATTTAAAACAAAACTCCTTTGTTTTAATCACATTTAAACTTAATTTTCTGTTAAAAAGTGACATCTGACTAAAAGCTACCAGGTGTACAATGATGTGAACATTTCAAACAGCTGGATCACCTGCAGCAGCTGCTGGATTTCTTTTTCTAAATGTGTTTTTGAGCTGTATGCACCCTCTTGTGGCTGATTTAAGTATTGCACTATTTATTGAACTAGTAAGGTACTGTAGTTCATTCAACTTTTATTTATACAGGGAGTCCCCGACTTACGAACGAGTTCCGGACCTAAAGACCGTTCGTAACCCGATTTTGCCGTAAGTCGGAACCCATAGCACATGTGCTTGTAAGTCCGGATTTTCATTCGTAAGTCGGAAAATGTATGCTAGCGCTGCGCCAAACACCGGTTTTTCAACACAAACGTACATACTGGTTCATAAACAAGCACAGAACTTTGTTTACAAACGGTTAGCTAACACACTTTCATCTAAAAACATCTAAAAAAAACACATACCAGTGCTGTATTTAATTTACAACTGCTGTTCGTAGGTCCGTTCGTATGTCAGAGTTGCCGTAGGTCGAGGGCGCCGTAACTCGAGGACTCCCTGTACAGTTAGTCTCATTGAGTCACGAGGACTCATTCAACAGAGACTGTTTTAGACAGACAACATATAAAGTACAGACAACAATAATTCAATAAAAAGCAATAAAATCAAAGAAAAAGTTATAAACAGTCAAATCAAGGTGCAATATAAAACAAGGTAAAAATACTATTTGCTTCATTTCTATTGATATTATCAAATGTTTGTATGAATTTTATAAATAGTTATTGTTTTCAGATGCATACAATCAACAATTTTTATGATTAGTTAAAATTATAATGTCCACTGGTTTTAAGTGTCTTTTAAAGGGGACCACATGTAAGTATTTAAAAATTTTATGTTATGTCTGTGTGCTATCTTGACAATATTAATTCATTTTAATACACAAAATAATTCTTAGATAATTAATTATACCCTTTTTAATTCTGCCAGTTTTAACTTTCGTTTTGAACGACCGGTTTCTGATAGAAGTTCTGAAGTCCACGCCCTTCAACGATCTGTTTACGCCCTCTGCACAGCCAGTATCTGTAATGTGTTGTTGTTTTAAAATTAGCTCGTTTTTTATTACTCATTTGACTTACTGTTAGTGTTAGCTTAAGATAACTTACCGAAACCCGTCTGAGCGCGCCGCAATTTGCTGCTCCTTTTAGCATGAGACCACCCGAATCCGATGCTAATGTTAGCTTGTTCCTCTTCCGGTTTTCGCCAGCTCCGCTCGTTGCACGCGGAGACTTTGAGAGTTATCGCTGTTCCAGTCAAGACACACAAAGTTCACCAAGTGTCTCCCGTAAATTAATCGGTAAAGAGAAGGTCCTCGCTGTTGCGAGGCTTCTGCCAGGCTGCTGCGAGGCTGCACAGTTGAAGCTCCGCTCCATCGCGCCAGAAGAGGGGCTCGTTGACGCCGGTCCCTACGTCGGGGGTCTGCTCGTTTAATTTTTGCCGGCTGCGCGTTTGGAGCGATCGCAAATACACTAAAAATTGAACTAAAACATAAAAATAACAATTATACTTTATTTATAAAGCCATTTAAAAAACCACAGCTGCAACAAAGTGCTGTACACATGAAATTAATAACATATAAACAAAAGATGAGATGAAATCATGAAAAACAACAGTCATGTGTTTAATACAGAAGTGGGTTGAGCCTAACCAGGGGTTGCTAGGTGAGGGGCTGGACTCAGGTTGGGGTGGGTTGTCCTCGCGCCTGTGACGTCACAAGCGCGATTGACTTCCAGTTTATTTCAAAAACGAGCCGTTTTTATCACAGTAAAATAAATCTACTTAGAGTAAATAAACCACTGGGTGCATTTTTTTGGCCTTTGGACTGTTTTTTTATGAAGTAAATACCCAAAGTTGAGTAAAAAAACATTAAAAAGTGAATTTTGAATGTGTGGTCCCCTTTAAATGTTTTTCTTATAAAATCATATTTAATTCCTAGTTTTAAGTTGAACCTTAGTTTTTTATTAAACTCAGGCTTTCTGTAGAGCCCTAAAATATTTCTAAGAACCTAACCTTTTCATGCTGAAATCCAAAGGAAACAGAACCCACGTGTTGTTCTCAGACTCAGCAGGTAAGACCATCGTTACTATTGTTAAGATCCAAACTTGCGTTTAAAAAATGGTTTTGTTTAGCCTGATTAGCTCCGATTAGTTTATCTGGTCTTATGGTTCAAACCGAGCAGATGTTAAAAACTGCTTTGTTCTGCCTGAAAACATTTGGACCGTATGACTCCTGTCCTCTTAGATCAGGGGTCTGCAACCTTTACAATCAAAAGAGCCATTTTACGCCTTTGTTCACTAAATTAAAAGCATTCAGAACCGCAACATGCTACAACTGTGGTTGTCAACTGGTGGCCCATGGGCCACTTTAGGTTTGTTGGAAGGGGATTTTTTGTCCACTAGGGGTGACATTATAAAAATAAAGTAACTATCCATCCATTATCTTTACCCGCTTCTTCTATTTTGGGTCACTGGGGTCGCCGGTGCCCATGTCCAGCAATCACTGTGAGAGGGGCGGGGTACACCCGGGACGGGTTGCAAGTCCATCACAACTAATCATTTATATTTTTACAAAATACAATGAAAAAAAAAAACCACATTATTTTAAAGACAGGGTTTGTTAATTAATATTACTAGGTTTTTTTATTGCGGAAAAATGAATTAAGTATAGAAATCAAGCATAAAGTTAAAGTTGTTCCAATATCCACATATTTGCAAATGAAACGACATAAAACTGCTGAAACTAGTCATTTTTTGTTGTTTGTGTAGCAACCAATTCAGTTTTGGTCAAAGCTTGAAAGAGCCACTGCAGAGGGACCAAAGAGCCGCAGGTTGCAGACCCCTGTCTTAGATCATCCACTTTAAACCTGTCT
Organism: Garcialebias charrua; assembly: GCA_038048925.1. Lineage (NCBI taxonomy): Eukaryota > Metazoa > Chordata > Actinopteri > Cyprinodontiformes > Rivulidae > Garcialebias > Garcialebias charrua. The sequence continues at coordinate 35,740 of JBBPBX010012115.1, read as the reverse complement.
CTTAAAAACCTGACTTGGCATCAACAAGTCCTCCAACACGTCTCCTTCTCTACAACTCTTTCTGTTTGTAATGTTCTTTTATCAATGAACATGAGAAGTTTAGCAGAACCTGAACCCTCTCAGGTGGGATGAACAGATCCGGACCCGGAACTCTAAACCTGGTCTCTGTGTCCAACTGTCCCAGTCTCTTGTCTTTGGGGTGCGTCAACGTGTTTGTGTGTTTTCAGTGTGAAGCAGAGGAGCAGGGCGGGCTTTCAGGCCTCCAGGCGGGAGCTGCAGGACAGGGAGAAGGTCCACGAGGAGCTGCAGGTGGTTCGGGTCTGGCTCGGCGCCGCAGACGGTCTGTTGTCCCAGATGGAGACGTGCAGCAGCTCTCAGCAGCTGCAGGTGACACGACTCGTTCAGCAGGAAGTGCTACAGCTAGCTGCTGGTGTCCTGTTTGTAAACAACTGTGTAACAAAACAAATTAGTTTTCAGGACCAGCCTTGAGCTCATCAGTCCTGTCAGATCATGATTTACCGTTTTTCTTGGTTTTATTCAAACCTTCGATCGTTGTTCTCAGAGTTTAAAGGCCTGTGTGTTTCAGGAGCTGTACAGCCAGCTGTTTACCCATAAGGCTTTGCTGCAGCGCGTCACGGACAGCCTCAGAACGAAACACTCCGACCCAAACGCTCCGGTGCCGGCGGACATCGACAGCCAGCTGCAGGAAGTCACCAAGTCCCTGCAGGAAGTGGAAACAAAGGTGCGCTCCAGATGTTCCGGATCAGAACGTCTCTGAGCAGAACTTTGTTTTGAGTAAAATTTGTAAAAGTTGACTCACTGGACTGGCGCCGGTTCTGTCCCCGGATCGGTCCAGTTTTACTGTTTAATGGTTACTGTTTGTGGTTCTGACCCGGACGAGCAACCAGAACTTTTTGCATCTTTCCCCTTTCATTTGGATCTCTGTCCCAGAACCTGGTGCAGGTTCCACATCACTGCAGACCACGACCCGGCCCGCTCCGGTCAGTCCCACCTGAGTGAGGAGGTTCTGAACGGTTCTTGTCTCTGATTGGTTCCTCAGGTCGGGGAGGCGGTGGAGCGGAGCGGTCCGGTCCAACGGCTGGGTGCAAAGCTGTCTGACATCCAGGCTGGGCTGAGGTCAGTCCAGAACCGACTGGAGGACAGGAGTCCAACTGTGGCTCAAGCAAAGCTCACTCAGAAGGTGGGGGTCCGGTCCACATGGGGACAGAGGTCCAAGTCAAGTCTGGTTCTGGAAGTCCAGTATGAGAACAAGAGTTCTGACGTGTGTCTGTCCTCAGAGAGTGTGGGACGGTTTGGACCTGTGGCACTCCCGGCTGGCGGCCCTGGAGGTGGAACTGCAGGACGTGGAGAGACCAGATGAGACCCTGGTCCTGACGGAGAGGCTGGTGGAGGTCCAGCAGCTCCACTCCCTGGTGTCCAAGCAGGCGGAGCAGAGGACCACCCTGCTGAGCAAGGTGCTCCCAACTGTCCAACTTCACGTCTTTAACTTGACTTGTCTCCAGGTTTGATGTCCTCGGAGCACCGAGGAGTTCTAACATCATCCGGATCAGAACTTTTCACAGTTTGTACTTTATTCTGTACTACAAACGAGTACTACTACTGGAATACTTTATTACTACAGTATTTTACTACTATAGAACTTTACTACAGTACTACTAAATAACTTTTCTACTACTACAGAACTTTACTACTACTACTACAGAACTTTAATACTAAAGTACTTTACTACTACAGAATGTTTACTTCTATAGAAGTTTACTACTACTAAATAACTTTACAGTACTACTATATTACTTTACTACTCCATAACTTTATTACTACAAAACTTTACTACTACAGAACTTTACTACTTCATAAGTTTTACTACTACCTGTTATGCACCCCAGGGGTTTAGATAAACTCAGCCTTAATCAGGCTTGATTAGCTCTGCTGCGACACCTGATGATTTCCCCGCCTTTTAAATACTCTGGGCTGAGACCTGAAGAGTGTGGAGGTTTGTGATTGCCAGCTGAAGTTGGTGGACGCAAGCAGAGGCTTGTTGGAACAACTTGAGATCCTTTGAAGGTAAACCAAGTTTGATGAAGGCAGCTGTAGTGCTGCGTGTGTGTGTGTGTGTTCAGGAGTGTCCTCCACCCACCCTGGCCACCATGTGTTGAGCTCCTGTGAGGAGTTTGTGTTGAGCTAAGTCTCTGAAATGCTGGTGCTGTCTAAACAGCACATGTGGAGCAAGGATTGCTCATGTGACAGCTCTAGTGCTTACTAGAGTTGTGTGTGTGTGTTTGTGTGTGGAGGCTTGATGAAATGAGTAGTGGCTTGTTGCATCAAGTAGAGGCTTGTGTGGACAAACACAAGAAGTCAGCTGAGGTTCATTGGGAATGTGCTGAAGATACACTTCAGGTAACGGAGTGCTGAGAAACAGCCGTGGTGCTATGTTGAGTAAAAACACTGGGAGACCTCCACCCTCCCTGTCTGTTTGTGGGTTTGCTCCTGTGGGAGTAGAAGTTGAGCTGGTTTGCGCTCTTAAAGCAACTCTAGTTGTTTAAGTAGAGAACTGCGTGGGTTGAAGCACTTTAAAGGAGAAATGAAAAGTGTTTTTAAGCTAATAGTAGTCTAATGAAAAGCATAAAATAAGCTTGTTGAGAAATTTTCACAAGTTAAAAATGTCATCCTAACTCAAATTTAGACTTTGCAAAGTGAAAAAATTCTCATCTGGTGTTTTTGACCCCCCTCCCCCTGCCTGCTCTCCGTCCCCTGAATATGACGTAGGCAGTGCAACGGTCGTCCCTCATACAGTTATATTAGTGTGTGTATCTAGTTGTGGACAAAAAGGTTTCAGAGTGTAGCAATTAGGGATGCAGCAAAACAAATCTATTTTTTAAAGAATCAAGATTCTTAGTCCTGGCAATTCAGAATAGATTCTAAAAGCCCCAAAATCGATTTAAAAACTTTTTTTAAATTTTATATTGTATTTTTACCGCTCCTGTGCATTTGGCCGCTGTAGAATTTTGGCCATGTAGGGCCACCGTAGTTAGTTAGCCAGGCAGCTCCCAATGGAGCCTGCTAGCAAGGAGGGAGACAGCATGTTTCAACTTGCTCCTTCATCTTTAAAAATCATTTTAGATCCTACTATGTTCTGGGGAAGACAGTAACTGTTTCAGGACATTTTCAACACCCCCACTTCCACGTTAGCATACGGCGCTAGCATGCTAACGTTAGCATGCGGCGGCTAACGCACGGCTATTCGTATTTCCAGGATAGAAATGCCCATTAATGCACTAAATCACCAAACTGTTTTTGACAAACTAAAGTGATATCCTTCAGATTCAAAAAAGTCTTCTGCTTCCATTTTAAATGACAGACAAGAGGACAGTAATGATGGGTTTATAGCTTCAGTGTTATTGTAAGATAGCAAAGGAGGTCTTAATTGTGTCATAAAAGTGCGTCCAGAAAATTACTACAGAAATCACTGCACTTCGGCATGTAGCAGGAAAAATGTAAAAAACTATTTCTTTAAGCTACTGACTTGAAAAAAGCATACTAAGTATGTTTATGTGTGTTGTTTACTATATGAAATTCTTATAGATTTTTTCAGATTTGATTACATTTCTATTTTTTCAGATTTGATTACATTTCTCCTTTAAGTGTTTGTTGATACTCTGGCCTAGACTGGAAGTGTGGGCCTGTGCCGCTGAGGCCTGATTGAGTTAATTTTGGGGACGCTGAGGGCTGCGTTTGTGCAGCTTTCCAAGAGGGGACAGCTGAGGTGAACAGTGAGAGAGACTGTTATCTTTTTCCTTTTTCCTTTATTTGTACTTTGATGACCTGGTGAGTTTTGGTAGTCCTATTATCACTTTTTGTTTGTGTAGAGGGACTTTTGTGAGGTAGATCGTTGCCTGAGGAAATTTGACGGCCCTGTACAGTGCTGGGTTTGCTTGGGCAGCGTTATTTTCATTTTGGCCAGACTCACCAGTCCACGAATCTGTTGAACTTTTTTTTATTATTTAATTTCCTTTTGGACGCTGAACCAGGAGAAGACGCTCCGGACCTGGTGGGAGAAGCCAGGGAGGACCTCGCCAGCCTGGAGGCGCTTAGTTTTTAGTTCAATAAAATTTTGTTTAATACTTTTTCTGTGTCCAGTGTCCTTTGAATATGTTTTGGCTGTTTCCATTCGTAACACTACCCAATGTTGTACGTTTACGCACAACATTACTACTACAATAGTTACATTTACTGAACTTTACTACTAAATAACTTTGACGACTACTGTACTGAACTTTTACCACTACACATACTACTAGATAAGTTTGACTACTTCACAACGTTGTACGTTTATGCACAATGTTACTACTACAACAACTGCATTTGCAGAACTTTACTACTATATAACTTTGACTACTACAGTATTTTACTATTACTTTAATTCAGCTCTTGAGTTCTAGTTTAGTCTTAGCTGCAGTTCTACTCTTAAGTTATTGCCTGGTTCTGTTCAGGTCCACACTTGGCTCCAGGAGCACCAGGAGATGATCAACAGCTCTCAGAGCTGGATGGTCGAGGCTCAGTCGTGGCTCGCTGCTCCGTGCACGTACACCTCAGCTAAGTGTCTGCACAGCCACGTGCACGCTCTTCAGGTGCGTTCGCCGCTTCGTGCTCACACCTTCACCTGCTGGACTCTGTTTTCACGGCCCGGTTCTGCGGTGCAGGTGGTGCTGGACGACTCGTCTCAGATCCGGAAGACGCTGCAGGGCTTCGGCCCGGTCCTGAGGGACATGTCTCCGGTGTGTGACGTCACCGCTCTGCAGGAGCAGCTGAGGGACGCGGACGTCCAGGTGGCCCAGGTCCAGGACAGCTTCTCAGCTCCTCTGTCCCAGCTGGAGCACGCTGCTGCCGTGAGTTCCTGGTTCCATTCCTCTGACTCCGCCCACTCCCCTTCCTGTGGAGGAGTGGGCGGAGTCATGGACTGACCTCTGTGTTCCAGGAGGTGGAGGCCATCGAAGGGGAGGTCAGACAGATGGAGAGCGACGTGGCTGAAATAAAGAGCATCTTGTCTTCTCCAGAAGCGTTCCCCAGCCCCAGAGAGGAGAACCTGAAGGTCAGACCGGACCAGCTCTGAACCAGAACTGGATCAAACTGGTTCTTTTTGAAGTTATGATGCTTGATCAGCTTTTCTGTTTTTTTTTTATCTTCACAGATGATTGAGCAGAAGATTCAGTCCATGAGGAGAACCATAGCTGAGATCCAGAAATGTAAACCGGGTCTTTGTCTTCCAGAGAAGGCCGAAGAGACTCTTCTGGTCTTTAATGTGGTGGACCAGCTCCAGGTTCTGCTGCAGGACCTGGAGAAGGTCAGTCTGTCAGTCGGTACCTTGATCTGCAGGGTTTCTGGTTCTGAACTGCATAAACGACCGTTTCTTTGCAGAAAATTCCCGCCCTGTTCATCCAGCAGCCTCAGACTCCAGCTCGAGACAAAGTGTCCATCAAAGTCCCAGAATCCTCTTCATCCGAAGAGGCGGAGGTGAGTCTGGACTAAAAACCAACGCAGGATCTAAAGTTTCAGGAGCTCTTTGTCTTTGGGAAAAATCAGCTGATCAGCCTCGTTCCTTGTCCCTAACAGGACGACCAGGGTCAGATCACTACAGTCCATTTAAAGGAGGACATCTTGAGGAGATCTGGAGGAACTCTGCAGATGGTGAAGCAGTCCTCCCCAGAACAGAGGCAGTCCAGGTCACCAGAACCAGACCTGGTAATAACCGTCTCCTGATCCGTCTCTCTGCTGCTACACCAACACGATGATAAAACCCGATTTTATCATCGATAATCCCGGTCTACACGGCAGGAATGTTAAAGGATCAGGACCTGCATGTGCTTTATTAACAGATTGAATAATCCAGATGTTTCTACTAATTCTCCTCCAGATGCTTCTAATTCTCCTGGTTTTTCCTGGTGTTTTAGTGAGGTACTGGTCCTTTGAGGTTAAACAGGAACTCTGTTCAGCAGCTTATTTCAGCTACGAGCCAAATGTTCCCTTAAACAGATGTTTTTTATTCAGGTTAGTTTAACATATATCCACCTTAATTTAACTGGGCTAACCCCATTAAGATCACCTGAAGGCAGCCTGAACGTGCACAGGAAACAGGAGTACCCAGAGAAAACCCACAAGGAGAACTTGAACACCAGGTCAAACTTGGGTTTGAACCCAGAACCTCCTTGTCGTAGGTCTTAAGACCTCCTGTGTTTGAGTCTGTATGTAAAAGTGCTGCCCCACCATGTCCACTGATGTCTTCAACACCCGACAGTCACTTCATCTCTCCACTAAATCAGATTTCTGCAGCGTTGGTCACTTCGTACCCAAACATTTTAGGTACAAAAAGCCCACTCCGCCATGGGCCTCTCTGGTCATCACTTCCTACCTGCCATGGCAGCCTCCCACTGGAGGCTAGAGCAACAGTTCTAGAGGTGGGGTCAGGACCCAACAGAGGGTCATGAAGCGGGGGCGTTGAGAAGATCTGTAAAAGTCAGTTACCTTTAAAAATGATCATCAGTGACGGACCTAAAATGAATTGGTTCAAAAAGATAAAACAAGCCATCATGAATACATCTAAGGCTTTCTTGTTTAATGGCTTTTGGGTTTTGCTTGGGAGCGTTGCATGTTTGCATTGTTTTTGGGTGTTGCTTCCAGGGCGTTGCTTCCAGGGCGTTGCTTCCAGGGCGTTGCTTGCAGGGCGTTGCTTGCAGGGCGTTGCTTGCAGGGCGTTGCTTGCAGGGTGTTGCTTGCAGGGCGTTGCTTGCAGGGCGTTGCTTACTTGCTTCAGGGTGTTGCTTTCAGGGCGTTGCTTTCAGGGCATTGCTTTCAGGGCGTTGCTTGCAGGGTGTTGCTTCCACGGTGTTGCTTCCAGGGCGTTGCTTCCAGGGCGTTGCTTCCAGGGCGTTGCTTTCAGGGCGTTGTTTTCAGGGCGTTGCTTGCAGGGCGTTGCTTGCAGGGCGTTGCTTGCAGGGCGTTGCTTGCAGGGTGTTGCTTACAGGGTGTTGCTTACAGAGTGTTGCTTACATAGCGTTGCTTACATAGCGTTGCTTCCAGGGCGTTGCTTCCAGAGCGTTGCTTCCAGGGTGTTGCTTCCAGGGCATTACTTGGTAGTTTACTTTAGCCTGCAATTGTTGAGGTCGTAAGTTTATGCAACTTTTAAGTTTTGGGTCAATACGTGAACGGTTTGGAAACCGCGGAACATTTTCTTGGTGCTTTCCATAGCTCCTCTAAAAAGCAGGAGTCACCATTCCATACCACATTTTTAATAAAGTACCTCAAAACCTCAACAAGGCCAACCAAAGTGCTGTACAAAAAAGCAAAACATGTGAAGGACACAGGATAAAATACATAAATCCACAGAGGTAAAGATAAGCTAAATGATTAAATAATAAAACACATTGAAATTAAAATCAGCTCACACTGGGTGGAAAGCCAGGAAATAAATTTGTGTTTTTAACCGAGACATAAAAATGGGAAGAGAGGCAGCCAGCCTGACATGTAGGGATGAACTAGTCCACAATTTTGGACCTGCAGCAGAGAAGGTTCTGTCACCACCAAGCTTGTATGGAGTTTGTGGAACCATTAAAAGCATCTGATCAGGGTGGCTGAGTGGTTAGAGCAGTAGTCCTCCAATACAAGAGTTGGGGGGTTTGATTCCATCTCCAGCCACATGCCGAAGTGTCCCTGAACAAGACATTGAACCCCTCCATTGCCTCCGATGTGTGTCCCATCAGTGTATGAATGTGATAAAGCACAGATTAGACTTTGTACAGATCTAGTAGAGTGCTGTGTGAATGGGTAAAGGAGGGCACAGATTGTACAGTAGTGTGAAGTGCTTTGAGTGTCTTGATAAGATAGAAAGGTGCTATATATACAGTACAGTCCATTTACCATTTATCTGCTGGCCTCAGAGAGTGTTATGGGACATATGGCTGCAGCAGATCAGAGGGATGAGAGGAGCACAACTGTTAAGACATTTAAAAACATACAAAAGGATTTTAAAATGTAGTTGGGAGGGAACCGTAAGCCAAACCCAGAGAAATGTGCTCTCTCTTGCCTGTTAAAAATCGGGGTTGCAGCATTTTGAGCCAGCTACAATAACTAGATGCCTGATTGCTTCCAGAAAGAATAGCATTGCAGTAATTGTGCCTGGATGTTATGAAAGCATGAGTTACTGTCTCAAGGTTTCTTGGGGCAGAGGCAGGGCAGCCGACTCGGGACCAGAAAGCCCCAGGGTCGATCCCAAGACATTCCCACACGCCGTGGTGTCTCTGAGCAAGACATCTAATCCCTAATTGCTCCCTGGGTGTTTACATAGCTGCCCACTGCTCCACCTGGGTGTATCCCAGGTGTGATGGATTAAATGCAGAGAACTAATTTCTCCATTGTATGGAAACATACAACGATGACAACACATTGCACATAGCACCATCATGTTTACGTGGCTGTTTACTTTTATGGAAGGGTTCATTTTCAGTCCCAGATTAGTGACTATTTCTCAAAAGGGGCTAGGGAGGAAAGGTCAATACAGGGGTTCCTGTTGGTGCCATTAGGTGGAAACAACTACTCTTGCCGTCCTCTCATTAAATTTAAGAAATTAAAGCCATCCACTTTGAGATTTTCGTTAATGAAAAGTGCGTTATAAATTAAATTCATTATTATTATTATTATTATTATTATTATTATTATTATTATTATTATTATTATTATTATCCAATCCCTGGTGTCGACCAGACAGTCAAGCAGAGGTTGGACAGAGTGTGTATCAGTGCACTTCAGAGGGAAGTATATTTGACTATCATCAGCGTACAAATGAAAACTAGCCAATAGCAGCAGCAGGTATAAAGAAAAAAAGAGGTCCAAGAATGGAGCCCTGCTGTACCCCGCATTGAAGAACCACTGGTGTAGAAATAAACTCCTTGATGTTGACACAAATCGTACAGGAGAGGTAGGACCTGAACCACCTGAGGGCTGACCCTACCAGTGACTTTCTTCTTCATATTCTTTCATCCTGACACTTTAGGCCCATCAGTTCCATGTGCATTTCGTACGAAATGACCACCACTAAGGTGCGGTACGATTTGGTGAAGGGATGAATGGTGTATCCTGTTTCTCTCCCGTAACAACCATCACAATTTTTAACATTGTTTGGTTTCTAGTTCTATTTCTTTCTCCTCTTGCTAACCCTCCATCATTCCGTAAGTGTTCAGGTTTTTAAAAGTTCAAGCACCTGAAAAATAAAAACAATAAACAGGACATTCACAGGATTCAGTGAAACCGAGTCATCATTGGTAGTCGCCGCCCTGCTGTTGTAACCCTGGATCTGAGCCTGTTTCCGTGTCAGCAGCAGGAGCCTGAGGGCGAGCTCCAGGCTGAAGGAACCACAGAGACAGAAAGCAGTGAGGAGCTGAGAGGGGAGGACTTTGGATCAAGTGTTTTTTGGTGGCTCTGGGATGCTTTTCTGCACGGAGCGTCACCGGAGGTAACGATCGAGGACTTCTCTGGAAACCATTTGTTGTTGTTGTCTCTTTTTACTTTGCATCTCCATGTGCCCAGGTCAGTCGGTGTTTTACCTCTCACTTTGAGGACATGATGTAGACACTAATTAAATGTTTGGGGCAGATATGACACATCTGACATAAAAAAACTGATATTTCAGCTACATCTGTGTGACTAACCCCTGACCTGGGTCACTTTGCTCTCTGCAGGTGGTGAAAACACCTCTCACCTTACTAACCCCTTCAAGCAGGTCCCCCAAGTAGATATCCTGATCCTTCATACATTTCTGTCACTGCATTGTCTCCTCGCTGTACGGCTCAGTGTTGTTCCTCCATCAGAGGGCAGCATCACTCAGCAGTTAGAACTGCATGCTGAACATGTTCTGTAAACTCATGAATGTCTAAACCAGTTTCTTTCACAGCAACTAAAATGTATTTTTATAGAATCAGTGATACCTAATGTTGATGTTCGGAACCAGCTGGGCAGGTGTTGAAACCAGCCACTATGGAGCACAAGCCAGTGTGTCTTTGTGCTGGCCCCAAGGCTAGGTAAATGGTGAGGTTTGAGTCAGGAAGGGGATCTGATGTGTATAACACATGTATTCATCTAAACGACAGCATACCGGATCGATCGAGGCCCGGGTTAACAATGACCGACACCAGTGCTGTTGACAAACAGGGTGACGATGGAAATTGTGTTACTGTTAGTCGAAGACCATGAGGAGGGAAACGTGTCAGGAGACAGAGGGAGAAGAGGCAAGTGAAGAATGTAGGACTGAGGGTTGCAACTCTAAATGTGGTGACAATGGCAGGCAAAGGTAGAGAGCTGGCTGACATGATGCTGAGAAGGAAGGTAGATGTTTTATGTGTCCAAGAGACCAAGTGGAAGGGCAGCAAGGCTCGCAGCATTGGAGCAGGGTTCAAACTGTTTTACCATGGTGTGGATAGAAAGAGGAATGGAGTAGGGGTGGTCCTGAAGGAGGAATTGGCAAAGAGTGTTGTAGATGTGAAAAGAGTGTCAGATATGGTGATGTGTCTGAAGGTAGAAGTAGAAGGTCTGATGCTAAATGTTGTCAGTGGTTATACTGCACAGGTTGGATGTGATGGGGAGGAGAAAGATACATTTTGGAAGAATCTGGATGACGTAAAAGAGAGTATTTCCAGGAAGGAGAGAGTGGTGATTGGAGCAGACCTGAATGGACATGTTGGTGAAGGAAACAGAGTGGATGAGGAGGTGGTGGAAACAGAGACATGGACAAAAAGCCAGGAGACAGAATTGGAAGTGGCAGAAATTAAGATGTTGAGGTTCTCCTTAGGAGTGACAAGGATGGATAAGATTAGGAATGAGATCATCAGAGGTACAGCACAGGTTGAACAACTGGGAGATAAAGTTAGAGATACCAGACCGAGATGGTTTGGATATATCTAGAGGAGGGACAGTGGTTTGGACATGTCCAGACGAGGGACCGTTGGTATATTAGAAGGATGTTAGAAATGAAGCTGCCAGGAAAAAGACAGAGTTACTCCTCTCCAACTGTATATGTATGCAGTTAGAGGGGACATGGAAGGAGTTGGAGTGAGGACAGAGGACACTGAGGACAGAGTGAGATGGAGGAGGACTTGCTGTGGAGCACCTGAAGAGGGGACAGCTGAAAGAATTCAGTGTTGGTATCGTAAGGGTAATAACAGTGACTGTTTTTGTGTCAGGAACCGGTTGTCCCTGAAGAGACTGAAGCTGCTTCTGGTCAAAGCTCCCAACAGACAGAAGACACAAAGGTAACCACATACTCTGTCAGTGTCTCAACTCTATATTTGTTTTTTAAAGACAGATAAAGTCTTCCTAAGTCTTCCAGGACCTGGTCCACACCTAAGAGCCTAATCAGAGACTGGACTTAAAGTCCAGTTAAAACCTTGAAGTGTTCATTAGAAAGGCTTCTTCAGGAGACGGGAAGACTTTTCAGTTGAAGGTGAAACTTTTTAATTAACTGAAGAGGCCACCGAGTAAACTATTGGCCAGGTCTGGACCGCTCTGAGCCTTTTTGTCCGACTCAGGTCCTCCTGAAAGTAAACTGAAGTCCCAAAACCATCCTGGAGTCTGAACCAGATCCCAGTCAAGTCCAACAGTGCATTTTATTCCACAAAGAGAACTGGGAGTCGGGACGCGGGACTCCTTGAATCGTTTCCAGTGACCGAGTCATTTTGTCATGGCGCAGAGAGACGATGGGCCTGTGATCGGAGTGTCGCCGGTTCAACTCCCCCGACAGATGGCATCAAAATTTGGTTGCTAAAGGTGAATGTTACGTGCTTTGGGCAGATTATTAGTACTTTTAGTCCATTTTTGCTTGATTGTTGTGGTTATAGATTTTGGGGGAATATATTTTTGTGTTAAAAGGTTTTGGGAGCCTGATTAACTTCAGTTTGGTAATTAATTGGATCACGCTATTTGAATGCGTTGTTGGTCCGCCTATAAATAGGCTGGATGCGGAGATCTATGAAGGAGGGGGTTTTCCGTTTCTCCTCCCACTCCCTGCCGCCCAGGTTGCCTCTCCCGAGGAAGTTGCGTTTTTTGAACGCTATGCGCTCTCGTCCTGGCACGGTAGACCGAGGCATACGTGACCCGTTTGCCATGAAATATTTTTGCTAGATTAGCTGGATCTTCGTCTTTTTTACCTTCTTTACAATGGTTTCGGCCTGGTGGGACTGGTTGTCCTGTTTTTCAATTTTCCGTTACCTTAGGTGGGTCATTTTGGCTTTACTCCGATACTAGTAGGGGCTTCGAAGGCCCTGTATAGGGTTGGCCCCCTATAGTATCGTTTTATTCTGTTGGACCGGCTCACCAGGCCCACCTTTCCGTTGATACTTTTGGGTTTTGGTTGACACGGGGAAACTGAGGGCTTGAACTCTTCTTTTTTTCTTCTCTCCACAGAGAGGCAGAAGGCTGCGTAACCAGACCCGCAGCTTCAGAAAGTTTAATAATAAACTTTTTTTTTAACCCTCCTTTTGTCTCGTGTCCCTAAATATGTTGTGTCGTGGAAGGACGTAACAGTGAAACACCCACACCTACACTCTGGGCCCATGAGCAAGGCCTTTAACCCCCCAGCTGCTCCCCAGGCACCCTAGATGGCAGCCCTCTAGGGGTAAGGGACTTGCTAATTGGCCCAAAATTGGCAAACGAAGGTGGAGGCAGGTGTGGGCGTTTCACCTTTTCCACCCATATTTTAATGCTCTTCGGGGAGTTGACTGGCAACCCTCCGATCACAGGCCCACCCTCTCTAACCTCTGCACCACCACTCCCATTTGCAGTGTTGCATTTGTATTTGCAGTACACGGCTGACTGGACTGATATTTAACTCTGCTCGTGTCTCTCCAGGACGTCAAGAGCTCCACCGACACCGCAGAGGAAGGTTCCCCTGAAACTTTTGCAGAACCTTTGGGCACGGTCAGAACCCAGACCCAATCCGAGACCACAATAAACACGGCTGCGGCCGCAAACGTCTCCAAGGCTGACTCCAAGTCCCAGCAGAGATGTTTGATTTCATAGAAAATCCCTTGCTTCCTTCTCTGGTTCTTTTAGAACCTTCAAACTGTCTTTTATTCTCTGAACTGCTCCAGAACCTCCTGGCTCTGTCAACATGTTTGATCCTGTAGTTCTCTTATTTCCTGGGACTTCTGGAGTTTCAGACAAACGTGTCTGAATGTTCCAGGTGGACTCTCGAGGTCTTCTAAAATGCAACTTTAAAAAAAGTTAAATCTGATCTTTTGTCTTTTCTGTGTGAGAGATCTAAAACCTTCAGCAAGAACCCGAGGCAGACGTTAGATCTGCCTGCAGGACTGTTTCAGGAAGTATCCGTCCGGATGTTTAGAAAACAAAACAAATTATTTCTTTAAAAAATATATATTTTATAACTCTTCCATCATCAGGACTGCTCCAGAGATGAAACAAATTAAATCAACTTTTATTTTTCCAGCAATAATCCAATCAGTTTTGCTATCGCGGTCCGTTTGAAAACCTCAAGCTGCTCAGGGTCCAGAGTCGGCGAGTTCACACGGCAGCGAGTTTAAAATAAAACACACAACAAAAATAAAAGCCCAGATCAACCCGAGCCTTTAAAAATAAAAGCCTTCCCGTGTGTTTTTTAATGAAGGATGCTGAGCTGGCAGAGAATATTTCAGCTCAACAGGCTGACGCGAGTGGGTCGGGTCAGAATGACACAGCACATTATCTGCTGAGTCAGAGGTTCGTTTTTATGCTTTGATGGAACGTGACGAGTCGTTCAGTCTCATGGTTTTAGTATCAGAGCCCTGTTTTCTTTAACATCGTTCAGTTTTCTGTGTGGATCTTTATCATCTGTGCTGTTACCAGGACATGCAGAGTGAAAGAGTAAAAAATGAACCGTTGATATTTATAAGCTCTCCTTCTGTATATGTTATATTAGAGCTTGTACAAGAACTTAGTCTGGTGTGGACGGGAGGGTCCTGCCTTTCTAATCTGGATTACAGAAACTCGCTGCCGACGAGTGAAATAAATTTGATCACTTCCTAAAGTGATGTGGTGTTTAACGAAACATTGGACTAAACGCCAACGTTCATAAAGCTTCTGATGATGAATGGTCATGACGTTTTCAGGTTTGTCTTGAAGTTTTGAGTGAAAAACCAAATAAAACCAAATAAATCCTCGTCTCGTCTTTTCCTGCTCAGAGTTGTGTAGTGGGGGGGGGGGGGTGCACTTCATACTATAACTGTAATGTAAACTCAGGAGATGTTTTTGGTGACCTAGAAGAACTTTGGTGGAGCCGAAGCAAAAACCCCGTCTGGTCACTGCACTGAATCGACTCCAGGAAACGCTCAGACTTGATGTCCCTTGATGTCTGTGTCGACACCGAAGAGACAAAAACTGTCAAACATCAGAGTCTTCATCAAGAACTCAATGGGAATGTGGACTACGGATGATTTGCAGCAGGCTCTGCCCCTACTCCTGTCACCCGCTTCGGATGTTATCAATCATTATATGGCCGTTATCAGTTATTATCATCCCCATACGTAGCGGTCAGATTGCCCCTCCTGTACCTCCTAGGAGGTTTAAAGGTACGTTGTCACCGTTTACAAGCGATGACAGCAGGCTCCTTTAGCTACGTGGTTAGGTTTATGGTAAATGGTCTTGGGTTAGGTTTAGGGTCTTGGTTAAGTTTAGGTACAAGGGTAAGGGGGTTAGGTTTAGGGTTGGTCCTCTGGGTCAGGTTTAAGGTTAGGTTGAGGAAAACGGTTACATAAGCTGAAAAAAAACCCACAACACTTACGGATTTACGGAAACACACTGCCTACTCACAGCGATAATAACGCTGATAACGTTCTTTTAAACATGCTAGGAGGTTGAATGGACAGTTTCGCTGCTATATATGGGGATGATAACCACTAATAATGCCCATTGTATAGACTGACAACATCCGAACCCGCAGCTCCTGTCCTGCATAGGCCTGAACCCCCCAGCTCATCATTGCAGAGTGGATACTGGTTCCAGAGCAGAACTATTGTGGACAGAGGCGAAGTGATCACAAGTGAAGGGGTTGAACTACCTGAACGCAACCTTGCAGATGTCCAGGACAGCTGGACTGTGACAGTCTCACTCCTCTGTCCTGTCTCAGTTCTATGAAGGCGGTAGAGAGAGGCAGGCGGCACATGGGGAGTTGGGAGAGGCAGACTTGAGGGTCAGGTTTAACTCGGTCTAGAGGTAGAACCTGCTCATGTACCTGTGTCCGTGGAGCGGATAGGCTCCTCTGGGTATGTTGTTGTGGTTTGAGTTCCAGGAATCAAAGGACCTGGTCTGGTTTGGTCCCCGCCTCAGCTCTACCCACATGAAGGGATCCTTCATGTGCATCTTCAGAAAGTCTGTCATCTGGAGCTGTGGCTGCTGGGAGTCCCGAGGAGCCCCTGGTTCATCCACCATGCAGGACGGTGTGGAGCAGCTACTCACCTGCCAGGTAGGCTCCGCCCACCAGAGGGAGGAGAAAAAGCATCCATTTCCTGTGAAGTTGGGCTGAATGGGAACATTTGTTTGTTCTGACAGGCATGAAGTGTTTTATTTTGAATAAACTTGAGGTGAAATTTTAATTAACCAGCTTTAAACGCTGGAAAAATCCACTTTTAAGTCGAACAGAGCTTCAGGTCTTTCAAATTTACTGAGTGGCTGCAGATCGGAGGCCAACATGGGACTCTGTGGCTTTATCTAGGTATAAGAGAGTTTTCTATCAAAAGGTAGATTGCCTGGTCAAAATCAGAGACAGCGGCCAT